>JARBWK010000129.1:0-64392 GCA_030556195.1 Anolis apletophallus | reverse complement strand
AAGGAAGAGAAAGGAAGGAAGGAGAAAAGAAAGACAGAGAGAAAGACAGAGGAAATAAAGGAGGGGGGAGGAAGAAAGAAAAGAAGAACAAAGTATGGAAAAGGAAGAAAAGAAAAGCAGTAGAGAGACAAGGAGGGGTAAGAAATAAGGAAATGGGAGGAAAGGAAAGGGTGGGGGAAAAGAAAGGAAAGGGAGTGATGAAAAAGTAAAATAATGAAAGGGAAAGAAGAAAAGAAAGAAGGGGGAGTGAGGGAAGTGAAAAGAAAGGAAGGAGAAGGAAAGGAAGACTTGGGGGAAAGAATACAAGAGGAAGGAAGGAAGGAAGGTAGGTGGAGGAGGGAGAATGGAGGAAAGAAGGAAGGGGAGAGAGGAGGGAAAAGGAAGGAGAGAAGGAGAAGGAAAGGGTGAAGGGGAGAAAGGAAGTAAGGAAGAGGAAGGAAGGAAGGAAGAGGGAGAATGGAGGAAAGAAGGAAGGGGAGAAAGGGAGGGAAAAGGAAGGAGAGAAGGAGAAGGAAAGGGTGAAGGGGAGAAAGAAAGGAAGGAAGAGGGAGAATGGAGGAAAGAAGGAAGGGGAGAAAGGGAGGGAAAAGGAAGGAGAGAAGGAGAAGGAAAGGGGTGAAGGGGAGAAAGGAAGGAAGGAAGAGGGAGAATGGAGGAAAGAAGGAAAGGTAGAGAGGGAGGGAAAAGGAAGGAGAGAAGGAGAAGGAAAGGGTGAAAGGGAGAAAGAAAGGAAGGAAGAGGGAGAATGGAGGAAAGAAGGAAAGGTAGAGAGGGAAGGAAAAGGAAGGAGAGAAGGAGAAGGAAAGGGTGAAATCCAGAGTGAATGTGTATGGTGCTAATGTATTTGTATTTTAATGTATTTTTAATGTATTTTAATTGTTGAAGTGTTTTGGGGTTTATATTGTTATTATGTGGGCATCGAATTGTGCCGTGCTGTAAGCCGCTCTGAGTCCCCCCTTGGGGGTTGAGAAGAGCGGGGTAAAATCCCGAAATAAATAAAGAGGGAGAAAGAAAGGAAGGAAGAGGGAGAATGGAGGAAAGAAGGAAAGGGAGAGAGGGAGGGAAAAGGAAGGAGAGAAGGAGAAGGAAAGGGTGAAGGGGAGAAAGAAAGGAAGGAAGAAGGAGAATGGAGGAAAGAAGGAAGGGGAGAGAGGGAGGGAAGAGGAAGGAGAGAAGGAGAAGGAAAGGGTGAAGGGGAGAAAGAAAGGAAGGAAGAAGGAGAATGGAGGAAAGAAGGAAGGGGAGAGAGGGAGGGAAAAGGAAGGAGTGAAGGAAAGAATGGAAGAGGAAGGAAGGAACGAAGAGGGAGGGAGGAAAGAAGGTAGGGAGAGAGGGAGTAAAAAGAATGAAAGAAAAAGAAAGGGAAAAAGAAAGGAAGAGGAAGGAAGGAAGGAAGGAAGGAAGGAAGGAAGGAAGGAAGGAAGGGGGAGGAGGGCGCAGACTGAAAGAAGGAAGGAAACAGGGAGGGAAGACAGGAGACAAAAGAAGAAGTGGAGAGAGGGGGAGGGAAGGAAGGAAAGAGAGAAGGAGGGAGGGAAAGAAGGAAGAAGTGAAGGAGGGAAGGAAGCAAAGAGTTACCGAAGGAAGGAAGAAGAGAAAGTAGAAAGGAAATGCAGGAAAGAGGTAAAGAAGGAAGGAAGGAGAAAAAGAAGTAAAAAGTGAAAGAAGGAAGGAAACAGGGAGGGAAGACAGCAGACAAAAGAAGAAGTGGAGAAAGGGGGAGGGAAGGAAGGAAAGAGAGAAGGAGGGAGGGAAAGAAGGAGGAAGTGAAGGAGGGAAGGAAGCAAAGAGTTACCGAAGGAAGGAAGAAGAGAAAGTAGAAAGGAAATGCAGGAAAGAGGTAAAGAAGGAAGGAAGGAGAAAAAGAAGTAAAAAGTGAAAGAAGGAAGGAAACAGGGAGGGAAGACAGCAGACAAAAAAGAAGAAGTGGAGAGAGGGGGAGGGAAGGAAGGAAAGAGAGAAGGAGGGAGGGAAAGAAGGAAGAAGTGAAGGAGGGAAGGAAGCAAAGAGTTACCGAAGGAAGGAAGAAGAGAAAGTAGAAAGGAAAGGAAAGGAAAGGCAGGAAAGAGGCAAAGAAGGAAGGGAGGAGAAAAAGAAGTAAAAAGTGAAAGAAGGAAGGAAACAGGGAGGGAAGACAGGAGACAAAAGAAGAAGTGGAGAAAGGGGGAGGGAAGGAAGGAAAGAGAGAAGGAGGGAGGGAAAGAAGGAAGAAGTGAAGGAGGGAAGGAAGCAAAGAGTTACTGAAGGAAGGAAGAAGAGAAAGTAGAAAGGAAAGGAAAGGCAGGAAAGAGGCAAAGAAGATGTAGGGGGTGCTGGCACTTCAAATATGATTGACTTCCGAAAATTTTGGGGGAAATTTCACATTTAATTCGTTAAAATTCGAAATTTTGGAATGGCTTTGTTAATGGTCGCATCAAACTGAAGGAAACCCACATCCAAATCAGGTGGACATGGCTTTCCTCCCCCATGCCAGGCCCGGATTACCGATAAGGCCACCCTAGGGTGGCAGCCATGGGAGGGCAGCAGGTCCGGACCCCCCCAAAAAAAGTTTTTTTAAAAATTCAAAAAATATTCAAAAAAGAATTCAAAAAAAAGTGTGCATGCGCACGGCGGCGGAAGCGCCATCTACGGCCACCCCCTTTGCTCTGCTCCCCTTGGCTCCTCCCTCCCTTACTGCTCGCACCGGCCCCGCCCCTCTTCCTTCAGTGAAGGAAGAGGGGCGGGACCGATGCTGACGCGAGCGAGGAGGGGGCGGAGGGAAGTCCCGCTGCCCCCTCATCGCTGCTTGCGTCGGCCCTGCTCCCTGTGTCGGCCTCTGCTCCCCTCAGCTCCTCCCTCCCTTGCTGCTCGCGCCGGCAGTGAAGGAAGAGGGGCGGGACCGATGCTGACGCGAGCGAGGAGGGGGCGGAGGGAAGTCCCGCTGCCCCCTCATCGCTGCTTGCGTCGGCCCTGCTCCCTGTGTCGGCCTCTGCTCCCCTCAGCTCCTCCCTCCCTAGCTGCTCGCGCTGGCAGTGAAGGAAGAGGGGCGGGACCGATGCTGACTCGAGCGAGGAGGGGCGGAGGGAAGTCCCGCTGCCCCTCATCGCTGCTTGCGCCGGCCCTGCTCCCTGTGTCGGCCTCTGCCCCCCTCAGCTCCTCCCTCCCTTGCTGCTCGCGCCGGCAGTGAAGGAAGAGGGGCGGGACCGATGCTGACGCGAGCGAGGAGGGGGCGCATCGAAGACCCGCTGCCCCCCACATCGCTGCTTGCGTCGGCCCTGCTCCCTGTGTCGGCCTCTGCTCCCCTCAGCTCCTCCCTCCCTTGCTGCTCGCACCGGCAGTGAAGGAAGAGGGGCGGGACCGATGCTGACGCGAGCGAGGAGGGGGCGGAGGGAAGTCCCGCTGCCCCCTCATCGCTGTTTGCGTCGGCCCTGCTCCCTGGGTCGGCCTCTGCCCCCCTCAGCTCCTCCCTCCCTCGCTGCTCGCGCCGGCAGTGAAGGAAGAGGGGCGGGACCGACGCTGACGCGAGCGAGGAGGGGCGGAGGGAAGTCCCACTGCCCTCATCGCTGCTTGCGCGGCCCTGCTCCCTGTGTCGGCGTCTGCTCCCCTCAGCTCCTCCCTCCCTTGCTGCTCGCACCGGCAGTGAAGGAAGAGGGGCGGGACCGATGCTGACGCGAGCGAGGAGGGGGCGGAGGGAAGTCCCGCTGCCCCCTCATCGCTGCTTGCGTCGGCCCTGCTCCCTGTGTCGGCCTCTGCTCCCCTCAGCTCCTCCCTCCCTTGCTGCTCGCGCCGGCAGTGAAGGAAGAGGGGCGGGACCGATGCTGACGCGAGCAAGGAGGGTGGGCCTCCCCGCAAGTGGCCCCGCCCCCGCAAGCGGCCCCGCCCCCCACAAGCGGTGCTTACAGAGTGTGGCCTAGGGCGCCACAATCTTTTAATCCGGGCCTGCCCCATGCCAAGAAGGAAAACCATGTCCAAAGCGGATTAAGCAGCCACATTGGACACGGCTTTCCATTCGCCTGTGTGGCCGTTCAGATCCTTGTTGCGGGCCAGGGGCACAGGCCAGTGTTTTCCCGACACTCTGAACGAGGCCGTTCAGAAGCGAATGGAAGACCTGGGCATTCAAACCCGGTTTGAAAGCCCAGGTCTTCCCTCCGCTTCTGAACGGGGCCTAAGAGAGGAGAACGCTTGCCTAGGAGAGGAGCACATGCCGAAAAAACGCCGCCCTGTGCCCGGCCCTGCGCACCTGGACACAACAAGGCCCAGGGCGCCGGTCCTGCGTTGTACCTGGCGACATGCTCACCAGCGAGAAGAGCGCGTGCACCAGAAAAAACACTGGCCTGTGCCCGGCCCGCAGCAAGGCCCAGAGCTGCGCTCGACGTGCTCCTGGGTACGCTTGCCTGCCGGCAAGAGGAACACGCGTCGCAAAACGCTGGCCCCCACCCATCCCCGGGCAGCTCACCGAGGCCATAGCTCCGGCCGACGAAGTGGGCATGCCCAGCAGTGGGCCAGGAAAGGGAAAGCCCTTTCCGAAAATGGCGATTTCTTTCCGAAAAATGGCGGCGGTGGCTTCGAATTTGGTAATTCACTTCTGGATTGCTTACAGCAGTTCATAAATGGTTCGAAAGTTATTTAGAAACAAATTAAAAACAAATAAGATGGCGATAGGAAAAACTTAACCAGGCCTACTAACCACCATTGTGAAATGCTCTTCCACCCAGGGCTGAATCTGTGCAGTGGATCAGAAAATAAAAGCCCCAAGGAGCATGCTCAGAGTGCTTGCCACTATGCTTGCCACTATGTCATACGGTTGCCATCTGGTAACTCTTTCTCTCCAAAAGTGCCTTTCGTTCCTTTTGGAAAGCCAGAGTGCTTTGGGGGCAGTTGTTCTTCAGCTCACTTTTTGCTATATACCAAGGTGAAGACAGCCATTTTGCACAGTTTTCTTTCTCAAGACAAGGAATAGGAAATCAATATTACTCCAGATGTGGAAGTACAAGAGCCACATAGCCTTGCTGTCTGAGATGATGGGTCCAGCAACACCTGGAGAGCCAGTCATTCCTCATCCATCTTCTAGAACAGGGGTCGGGAACCTTTTTGACTCAGAGAGCCATGAAAGCAAAATATTTGGAAATTTATTTCAGTGAGAGCCATCTATTATATAAATGGGTTCACGTCATGTGATGTATACCTCTAACAAAGAAACCATACAACGCAGAAACACAATACTTGCCAACAGAAATAGGCCTCAAGCAAGGTACGTTTGTAGCAAAGAAACTCCCCCCACAAAAACCTAAAAGGCCCCCAAAACAACTAGTAAAAATAAAACTACATTTACCAGCATCCTCCGGGGCAGCCAAAGACTCACCCAGCCTCTACATTCTGAACAACATGATTGGCTGCCAATAAGGGCGGATTTGCATAACTGCTGCACTGGCCAGCCAACATGAAAATTCCGATCCATACTAAACTGCCAAAACAGAAGAGGAAAAGGCCTGAGCCAATCCCCAACACAAACACCCAAATCACTTCCAACCGAAAATTTACACCACGCCCAAAATTGACAGTAAGGCTTCATTAACTTGATTTCCCTAACTAGCCCTCACTTACTGGGAAGCTGTTTACGCTCTGAATTGACAGTAAGACTTCATTAACTTGATTTCCTAACTAGCCCTCACTTACTGGGAAGCTGTTTACGCTCTGAATTGACAGTAAGACTTCATTAACTTGATTTCCCTAACTAGGCCTCACTTACTGGGAAGCTGTTTACGCTCTGAATTGACAGTAAGGCTTCATTAACTTGATTCTCCTGACTAGGCCTCAGCTCATTGGACATTGTGTATGGCCTGAATTGACAGTAAGGCTTCATTAACTTGATTCTCCTGACTAGGCCTCAGCTCATTGGACATTGTGTATGGCCTGAATTGACAGTAAGGCTTCATTAACTTGATTCTCCCGACTAGGCCTCAGCTCATTGGACATTGTGTATGGCCTGAATTGACAGTAAGGCTTCATTAACTTGCTGTTCCTAACTAGGCCTCAGCTCATGGGACATTGTGTATGGCCTGAATTTACAGTAACCTACCTTGGCACACAGAGCCCAGACCATGCATGATGGGACTTGAAGTACCACCATGGAAAATGGGATTTGTAGTACTTCAAAATCCATCATTCCCCACAGACCACTGTGGCCCAGAACCAAGACCAATAAAGACCTAACTTGGCACACCATGCCCCCCATGACCCACACTCCTTCCAACTGCAGTTCAGAGGAGGGCACACCGTGGATGATTGGACTTTCTCGCATCTCCTAAAAAGGGCACAGCAACGCGTGCCGGGTACAGCTAGTATCATATATATTAAGACTGAATTCAACTAAATGTGAGTCTATGCGTACATACTATGAGAAAAGGATTCCCTGGCAGAATGATGGGACACTTCAGACCTGGCTCTGCAAAAGGCACGCTCAGGACTCTGGGAAGGAAGAGAAAATGGAAGGAAGGAGAAAAGAAAGACAGAGAGAAAGACAGAGGAAATAAAGGAGGGGGGAGGAAGAAAGAAAAGAAGAACAAAGTATGGAAAAGGAAGAAAAGAAAAGCAGTAGAGAGACAAGGAGGGGTAAGAAATAAGGAAATGGGAGGAAAGGAAAGGGTGGGGGAAAAGAAAGGAAAGGGAGTGATGAAAAAGTAAAATAATGAAAGGGAAAGAAGAAAAGAAAGAAGGGGGAGTGAGGGAAGTGAAAAGAAAGGAAGGAGAAGGAAAGGAAGACTTGGGGGAAAGAATACAAGAGGAAGGAAGGAAGGAAGGAAGGTAGGTGGAGGAGGGAGAATGGAGGAAAGAAGGAAGGGGAGAGAGGGAGGGAAAAGGAAGGAGAGAAGGAGAAGGAAAGGGTGAAGGGGAGAAAGGAAGTAAGGAAGAGGAAGGAAGGAAGGAAGAGGGAGAATGGAGGAAAGAAGGAAAGGGAGAAAGGAGGGAAAAGGAAGGAGAGAAGGAGAAGGAAAGGGTGAAGGGGAGAAAGAAAGGAAGGAAGAGGGAGAATGGAGGAAAGAAGGAAGGGGAGAAAGGGAAGGAAAAGGAAGGAGAGAAGGAGAAGGAAAGGGTGAAAGGGAGAAAGGAAGGAAGGAAGAGGGAGAATGGAGGAAAGAAGGAAAGGTAGAGAGGGAGGGAAAAGGAAGGAGAGAAGGAGAAGGAAAGGGTGAAAGGGAGAAAGAAAGGAAGGAAGAGGGAGAATGGAGGAAAGAAGGAAAGGTAGAGAGGGAAGGAAAAGGAAGGAGAGAAGGAGAAGGAAAGGGTGAAATCCAGAGTGAATGTGTATGGTGCTAATGTATTTGTATTTTAATGTATTTTTAATGTATTTTAATTGTTGAAGTGTTTTGGGGTTTATATTGTGATTATGTGGGCATCGAATTGTGCCGTACTGTAAGCCGCTCTGAGTCCCCCCTTGGGGGTTGAGAAGAGCGGGGTAAAATCCCGAAATAAATAAAAAAGGGAGAAAGAAAGGAAGGAAGAGGGAGAATGGAGGAAAGAAGGAAAGGGAGAGAGGGAGGGAAAAGGAAGGAGAGGAGGAGAAGGAAAGGGTGAAGGGGAGAAAGAAAGGAAGGAAGAAGGAGAATGGAGGAAAGAAGGAAGGGGAGAGAGGGAGGGAAGAGGAAGGAGAGAAGGAGAAGGAAAGGGTGAAGGGGAGAAAGAAAGGAAGGAAGAAGGAGAATGGAGGAAAGAAGGAAGGGGAGAGAGGGAGGGAAAAGGAAGGAGTGAAGGAAAGAATGGAAGAGGAAGGAAGGAACGAAGAGGGAGGGAGGAAAGAAGGTAGGGAGAGAGGGAGTAAAAAGAATGAAAGAAAAAGAAAGGGAAAAAGAAAGGAAGAGGAAGGAAGGAAGGAAGGAAGGGGGAGGAGGGCGCAGACTGCTCTGGAGAGCCAGATGCAATCATGAAAAGAGCCACATCTGGCTCCCGAGCTGTAGGTTCCCTACCCCTGTTCTAGACCAGGTCTTGGACTTCAACTTCCAGAAGCCTCAGCTGCTTTGGATAATGATAGGGATTTTAGGAGCTCATGTCCAAAATGCTTGGAGGACCAAAGTTTGGGAAACACTGCTCTGATGCATCCAAAGGGCTCCACTCCTGAGCCTAGTCCAGGATCCTCACCTGTTTCTGTTTCTGCAGTCCTAAGAAATATAGAAAATGGCATTTATAACTTGAATGAAATCCAAGGATTTTGCATGATGTCGCCCCACTGGGTTGGCTCCAGGCTACCTTAGTTGAACTTTACTTCAACAGAAAACAAACAGGACGTAATTCATACCTAACTTGCCTAATTGATGTCGATCGTGCTTACATTCATGTAATTGAATCTGGAGCCCAACCCAGTAAAAAGCACCTTGTGTTCTGCAGTGCAATTGAATACACTGCGCACCCACTGCCATTTAATTTCATTCTAAAACCACCGTCACTTTTCTATGCTTCACTTTTGACTGAATACGACTGAACCCAAAATGTCTGCTTGAAGATGAGGGAGGATTTCTAATTGCCAGACAATTGAGTCTGCTAGGGAAAGAGATCAGCCTGAAGATGCAGAGAGAAAGCCAGAAATGGCAGCTACATATTTCAACCAAATACATTATGCCTTTAGTGCTCTCCCAGTAATTTCTTCGGGGCCAGTAAACCCTGGGCACATCTACACGAACTCTTAACAGCAAGTGTCAAGTGTTCTGCGGATGGACGGCCAGCTGGACTCTGTTCCCAATAATTTCACACCCTGCCTTGAGGCCGTAACTGGTTGGCTGCATTCCAGTAGACTGAGGGTGAATCCGGCGAAGACGGAGATCTTGTGGCTGGGTCGGCCTGGGTTGGATGATGTTCGCTTGCCCACCTTACACGGCGAACCTCTCTCTCCAGTGCCACCATCAAAATCCTTGGTGTCATTTTTGACTTGTTATTGACAATGAAGGCCCAGGTCTCCACCGTCAGTAAGTCGGCCTTTTTCCATCTTCGGCAGGCTAGGCGGCTGGCGCCTTACTTGTCCGGGGATGACCTGGCCACAGTGGTTCATGCCACGGTAACCTCAAGAGTTGACTATTGTAATGCCCTTTATTTTGGCCTTCCCTTGTCAGTGACCCGGAGACTTCGACTGGTGCAGAATGCGGCATCCAGACTCCTCACGGGAACCCTGTTCTATACCAATTGCACTGGCTTCCGGTCAAGTTCCGTATTACTCACAAGGTGCTGATATTAACCTTCAAGGTCTTGCATGGCCCGGGGCCGGCGAACCTATGGGAACGCCTTTCTCCTTGTCGACCCTGGAGATGGCCGGGCCGCCCATCATAACTAGTCAATCCACTGCCACCCTCCGAAGGGGAACCGCTGACTCCATCTTCCACTGTGAAGAGCCTCGGTGTCATCCTGGACTCTAAAATGACGATGGAGGCCCAGATCGCCTCCACGAGCAAAAGGGCCTTCTTCCACCTACGCAGCGAGGCAACTGGCGCCCTACCTACCAACGGAGGCGCTGGCCACGGTGATTCATGCCACGGTTACATCAAGGCTGGACTATTGCAACGCTTTATACGTGGGTCTACCTCGGTCAGTAACTCGCAAGTTCCAGATTGTATAGAACGCTGCCGCCAGGCTCCTCACGAAAACACCTATGAGGTGTCACATAACGCCATCCTTACAGCATTTACACTGGCTGCCGGTCGAGTACAGAGTCCTTGATAAGGCCCTGACCCTGACACTTAAGGCCTTGCGGGGCCAGGGTCCTACATACCTAAAAGACCGTCTGATACCATCTACCCATCCGAGAGCACCACGGCCAGCCTACGAGAACCTTCTCTGTGTCCCGGGTCTGAGAGAGGCTCATTTGGAGTCCACGAGACAGAGATCTTTTTTCCGTTGTGGCCCCTGTCCTGTGGAACTCTCTGCCGCCAGACCAAAGAGCCATCTTCGACCTGCCTTCATTTCTGGCGGCACTTAAGACGTGGCTATTTAGAAGAGCATATGCATAAGTGACAATCAGTGACCTGGAACCTGTCTATTCCCATATTTTAACATTTTAATATTTTTAAATTTTAATATATTTGAGTATTGTAGATGCCTAGCTGTGTAAGTCGCCCGGAGCACATTTGTGGAGGGCGACTCATAAATAATAAAATTAGTTAGTTAGTTAGTTAATTAGATCACCATGCGCAGACCATCAGAACTTATTACAGATCCTTGGCCCTAAGGAAGCCCATCTGACATCAACCCGGCGTAGAGCTTTTTTGGTGATGGCTCCATCACTCTGGAACGCCCATCCCTCCTTACGTCAGAGCTACCCATGATTTAACAGATTTTCGCATGGCTTGTAAAACATGGCTGTTAATTAAATTAAATTAAATGTATTTTGTAAGACGATATTGTTATTATAAGAAATGTGTGTACTTGTATTGCTCATGAAGGAGGAGTGTCAGATTATTGCATTTTGAATAGCAATTCATGAGTCAGCACAAGATATATTTTCGCAGTTTGAGATGACCTGCAGTGTGACATGTTTGACACCAGATGGCGCTGTCTCAAGACTGCTAAATGGAACCTTGAGGAATGTCAGTTACAAAGTGACAGTTGGGATTTGTCAGTTGGGATTTAATATCTGTGAGGAAAGGATGTTTAGAAAGGTAGCTGTGATGGCTGTTGTTTTTCGATGTTTTGCCAGTTATTGGTAAATACAATTCAATACAAAGTTATATATTTACCTTGTGAATTGAATGAGAGTTTCATTATTCACTCGAACAGAGACTGGAGTTTTTGGGCCGATGGGGAATTAAACTTCTATATTTCTGTTGCCTATCCGCTGTGACATAAATACTCAACGCCAAAGAAGAGCTACCCATGATTTAACAGATTTTCGCACGGCTTGTAAAACATGGCTGTTTGAGAGGGCGTTCGGCTAAGAAACTGTTTTAGATTGTTTAAATTGTTTAGATGTTTGGTATTTAGTTGTGTGTTTTACTGTAAATCGCCCAGGGCCATCTGGGGTAGAAAATTAATACATCTCAAAATATTTTTTTTAAAAAACAAAACAAAACAAAACAAATCAGCTCCATGTATCAACTCGCAACTACTTGATACACGGAGCTGATTTAGGATGGTATCACATCAAAGTTCTAAAGTGCAAGTCCGTATTTCACTATCACCTGCAGAATTCTGGGAAATGTAGTTTTCTTGATGTTGTTTCACACCTAGGCTGTCCTCTTTAATAACACTGATTTTTTTAAATCTCCACAGAAAAACCTCAAATGTGCTATTTGTAAATTCACTGTAGTAATGATGGCGAAGATTGTACAAGACAACTCTACCGATGTAAGTTGGGATTTTTAATTGGCTAGATATCAGTGGTAGATATTAGGCATGAGAAAAATGAAACGGAAATTAAAAGGATTCGTAAGAGATTCGTATGTAATGGGACTTTTGAGCTTTTACGGATCGCTGCCGCGAACCCGGAAGTAGACTTCCTTTACGGTCCTTGAGGCCAACAATTTGCGTTATGATCGTAATAAATTCTTAATTATTGTACTACGTACTCACTTCTTCCTGTCTTCTCCCCTCATTTCCTTCCCGCCTTCATTCAGCTTCTTCTTTTCCCGCATTTCTATGGGGAACTGGAAGTGACGCTGCTGCTAGGTAGGCAATGCATTCTGGAAAGTGTAGTCCTCCATGCTTCCCCCCCCCCCTCCTTCTCTTCCCCGTTGCTCTGCTGCCATGCCCCATCGCAGGGGCCAGCTTCACACACACACGTGCGCTTCTCCTCCTCTCTCGCCCTGCGCTCTCTCAGATGCTTCTCTTCCCCGTTGCTCTGCCATGCCCCATCGCAGGGGCCAACTTCAGCCCTCAGGTACGTGTTTTGGACTTCAACTCCCACCATTCCTCACAGCCTCAGGCCTCTTCCTTTCCTCTCAGCCTGGGCAAACTTGGGCCCCTCGCTCCCTCAGGATCGGGGTGAGAGAGAGAGGCAGCGAGGAGCGAGGGGGGGGCCTCCTCCTCCTTTTTTTGCTGCTTCCAAGAATACCCCCCTCGCTCCCTTCCTCCTTCCCTCCCTCCTTCCTATTTGGGAGTCCCATCTAGAATTCAGTGTGATTTATTCAAGTTTTGGCCTACAACTCCCAGAAATCCCAGCCAATTTACCAGCTGTTAGGATTTCTGGGAGTTGTAGGCCAAAACCATCTGGAATGCGCATGATCTGGCATACGAATTACTAACGAATTTCGTTAGTACTTAAGTTACATTTTAGAAATTTTTGGAAAATTTTTTGTAAGTCTTTCTTTTACAAATCAAAAAAAAAATCCCCCCCCCCCCCCATTTGATTTTAGAATCGCCATTTTTGGGTTCTAAAACATGCCTAGTAGATATGATGATAAAACAAAATAAACCGGTCTTCTCCTGTGTTGTGAACAATAGCTTGAGTCACCATTTTCTTAGTGTTCTTATCCTTACCTAATCCGCCTTTATCTCCCACTTGCGTCTATCAATATTACACCCTCTCCCCTCCCCACCCAACCCTCTGGGCAGGACCGGATGAAGGTATCTTCAAATGGTACGCAAACCTTCTTTTGGCGCCCCCTCACTCTCCATGCGCATGCGAGCTGGTGGTGCTCCAGTGTGCGCATGCGCAGGCCAACTTGTTCTGCGCATGCGCAGGGCCAGCTTTGTGCATGTTCGCCGGGGTGCGCATGTGCCCGGCCATCTAGTTCGGCGTATGCGCCATTTGTGCGGGCGCAAAGATACAAAGAACTTAACCCTTCTCTTTCCACGATTGTTCAATTAAAATAATATTTTAATGAAGACAAGTACTGTTCCCAGAGGCGGGGGCGGATCTTAGTGGAGGCAAATTAAGTGGCCTCAGGGGTGCCACGTGGGCTGAGGGCGCATCCGGCCACGGCTGCCAGGTTTGGCGCATGCTGCGGGCCGGCGTGCGGGTGCGACTCAAGTGGATGGTGATGCAAAACGCACTCCAGGAGGCCGAAAAGGAGGACGTTTTGCAGCCAGAGGCGGGAGGCTCTGCCTCGGCTTCAAAACGTCCTCCTTTTCGGCCTTGTGGAGTGCGTTTTGCATCACCATCCACCTGGAGTCGTACCCGCATGCCGGCCCGCAGCATGCGCCAAACCTGGCAGCCGTGGCCGGATGCGCCCCTAGCCCACGTGGCACCCTGAGGCGGCCACTTAATTTGCCTCCACTAAGATCCGCCCCCGCCTCTGGGAACAGTACTTGTCTTCATTAAAATATTATTTTAATTGAACAATCGTGGAAAGAGAATGGTTCACTTTTTGTATCTTTTCTTATTATTATGCCATTTTTTATTTTTAAATCCCCCATTTTTAAAGGGATTTTTGGGTCTTGGTTTTCTTTTCTTTTTCTTTCTTTTTTCTCCCTCCCTTCTCAGCGTTACAATCATCTTTTTGTTTACTAATTCATTTCCTACTTTACTATGAAATAAACATTGTTCCCCCACTTTCACTGCACTTATGTTTTTTAAGCTTTCATACTTACTTATTAATAAAAATTATTTAATAGATTCTCCCAAAAAATAAATAAGTTCTTTATATCTTTCCTTTCCTTTGACTTTATCTATCAATCTTCCCCATTTGTGAACCAAATTCTTCATGATTTGGCATGATATATATTTGGCTCTTCTTTCCCTCCCTCTCCCTCTCTCTCCCTCCCCTCTCTTTCCCTCTCTCTCCCTCTCCCCTCCTCTCTCTCCCCCCTCTTTCTCTCTCTCCCACCTCTCCCTCTCTCCCTCCTCTCTCCCTCCCTCCCTCTCTCCCTCTCACCCCCTCCCTCCCTCTCCCCCTCTCCCCCTCTCTCCTTCTCCCCCCTCCCTCCTCTCACCCCTCCCTCTCCCCCTCTCCCTCTCTCTCTCCCCCCTCCCTCCCTCTCCCCCTCCCTCCCTCTCCCCTCTCTCCTTCTCCCTCCCTCCCTCCCCTCTCACCCCTCCCTCCCCCTCTCCCCCTTTCTCTCCTTCTCCTCCCTCCCTCCCTCCCTCCCTCTCTCTCTCCTTCTCCCTCCTCCCTCCCTCCCCCCCCTCTCCCTTCTCCCCCCTCCCTATCACCTCTCCCTCTCCCCCTCTCCCCCCCTCTCCTTCTCCCTCCCTCCCTCCCTCTCTCCCCTCCCTCCCTCTCTCCCTCTCTCTCCTTCTCCCTCCCTCCCTCTCTCCCTCTCACCCCCTCCCTCTCCCCCTCTCTCCTTCTCCCTCCCTCCTCTCTCCCTCTCTCCCCCTCCCTCCCTCCCCCCTCTCTCCCCCTCTCTCTCTCCCTCCCTCCCTCTCTCCCTCTCTCCCTCTCCCCTCCCTCTCCCCCCTCTCTCCCCTCTCTCTCCTTCTCCCTCCCTCCCTTTCTCTCTCCCTCCCACCCCCTCCTCCCTCTCCCCCTCCCTCCCTCCTCCCTCTCCTTCTCCTCCTCCCTCCTCCCTCCCTCCCCTCTCCCTCCCCTCCCTCTCCCCCTCTCCCCTCTCTCCCTCTCTCTCCTTCTCCCTCCCTCCCTCCCTCCCTCTCCCCCTCCCCTCCCTCCCTCCTCCCTCTCTCCCCCTCTCTCTCCTTCTCCCTCCCTCCCTCCCTCTCCCTCCCTCCCTCCCTCTCCCCCTCTCTCTCCTTCTCCCTCCCTCCCTCTCCCCCCCTCTCTCCCTCTCACCCCTCCCTCCCTCTCCCCCTCTCCCTCTCTCTCCTTCTCCCTCCCTCCCTCCCTCTCTCCCTCTCACCCCTCCCTCTCCCCCTCTCTCTCCTTCTCCCTCCCTCCCTCCCCTTCCTCTCACCCCTCCCTCCCCCTCCCCTCTCCCTCCTCTCCTCCCTCCCTCTCACCCCCTCCTCCCTCTCCCCCTCTCCCCCTCTCTCTCCTTCTCCCTCCTCCCTCTCCCCTCTCTCCCTCTCTCTCTTCTCCCTCTCTCCCCCCCTCCTGGAGCATATAGTCTCCCAGGTAACCATACTATTTTTTAACTTCCCACTTTCGATGGTCTTCCCACCTCAAGGCCACTGTTGCTTGGGCGGCAACTATCATGTATTTTATAATCCCCCAAGCTTTGATGTTTTTCGTTCTTGTCTAATTTCTGGGTGAAAAATTCTTTTTTGTTCAAAACCAATTTATGTCCTATTAATTCTTCTATTTCCTTCTTTACCTTATTATAAAATTCTTGTTCTCTGTTGCATTCCCACCACATATGTATATAGGAGCCATTTTCTCCACATCTGTGCCAACACAATTTTGTGGTTGATTTAGTTATGTGCTAGTTTAATTGGGGTTATGTACCATTTACAAGGTAAGAGGTAGTAGTTCCAGGATAAACGTGAAGTCAAGTAGACGGGTTCAGAGGAAGACGCAAGGGTCCAATATGAGGTTGAAAATAATATTTATCTTGTAAAGTCAATTTCAAAAATTAAAGGCAGTATTCTGCATTCGTCGTTGTGAAACACACATATATTTTCAGAGTTAATAGTCTATATTAGACGTAATATCCAAAGCAAAATAAGAGTCTTGAGAAGCCACGAATTCTAATAGCAATATAAAGATCCACAATGGGTTAAATTGTTCAGGCGTGGTTCTCAGAAGGGTCGACAGTCATGGTCCAAGCCGTTTAGCCAATCCTGGCTTCATCGGGACCCCAGACTCAATGCAATATATAAGTTTCACAGTTGGCAGTTTTCCTGTGAGCGAAGCAAGAGGAAATCCGGACCTGTGAAACTTATATATTGCATTGAGTCTGGGGTCCCGATGAAGCCAGGATTGGCGAAACGGCTTGGACCATGACTGTCGACCCTTCTGAGAACCACGCCTGAACAATTTAACCCATTGTGGATCTTTATATTGCTATTAGAATTCGTGGGCTTCTCAAGACTCTTATTTTGCTTTGGATATTACGTCTAATATAGACTATTAACTCTGAAAATATATGTGTGTTTCACAACGACGAATGCAGAATACTGCCGTTATGTACCATTTAGTCAGTATTTTCCTTTGTGCTTCTCTAATCCTTATGGAGTTGATATTTTTGATTGAATTGATCCAATGTTCATTGCCTGGAGAGATTAGGAAAATCTTTTCCGCTGTGCCTTCGGAGAGTAGTAATTAAATTTTCTACCATTGCTCTCCTCAATACCCCCATTTTTGGAGTCCACTCCCCCCTCCTTGTTTACATGTTTACATGCTTATGTGTGCTCTCCCTCGCAAAGAAGCTACTCTGCTTATCTCACCCTGAGTTTTTAACATTTTATATTCGTACATGTGGCCCCCCTTGTCATTTGTGATTTTAGATATCTATTTGCATATTGTTCTTTTATTTATATGTATGCATTTATATTGTGTTTATTGTTGATGTTTTGATTTCTGTATTATCGTAATTTGTTGTTTGGCTTGGCCTCACGTGAGCCGCCCCGAGTCTCCCGGGGGGGGGGGGATGGTGGCGGGGTATAAATAAAGATTATTATTTCTATCTTATTGTAATCTGTTGTTTGTGCTTGGCCTCATGTGAGCCGCCCCGAGTCCCCCTGGGGGGGGGGGATGGTGGCGGGGTATAAATAAAGATTATTATTTCTGTATTATTGTAATTTGTTGTTTGGGCTCAACCTCATGTGAGCCGCCCGAGTCACACCCGGGGGGATTGTTGCGGTGTATAAATAAAGATTATTATTTCTGTATTATTGTAATTTGTTGTTTGGGCTCAACCGCATGTGAGCCGCCCCGAGTCACCCTGGGGGGGGGGATGGTGGCGGGGTATAAATAAAGATTATTATTTCTATATTATTGTAATTTGTTGTTTGGGCTCAACCTCATGTGAGCCGCCCGAGTCACCCGGGGGATGGTGGCGGGTATAAATAAAGATTATTATTTCTATATTATTGTAATTTGTTGTTTGGGCTCAACCTCATGTGAGCCGCCCCGAGTCACCCGGGGGGGGGGGATGGTGGCGGGGTATAAATAAAGATTATTATTTCTGTATTATTGTAATTTGTTGTTTGGGCTCAACCTCATGTGAGCCGCCCCGAGTCACCCGGGGGGGGGATGGTGGCGGGGTATAAATAAAGATTATTATTTCTATATTATTGTAATTTGTTGTTTGGGCTCAACCTCATGTGAGCCGCCCCGAGTCACCCTGGGGGGGGGGATGGTGGCGGGTATAAATAAAGATTATTATTTCTGTATTATTGTAATTTGTTGTTTGGGCTCAACCTCATGTGAGCCGCCCGAGTCACCCGGGGGATGGTGGCGGGGTATAAATAAAGATTATTATTTCTATATTGTTGTAATTTGTTGTTTGGGCTCAACCTCATGTGAGCCGCCCCGAGTCCCCCTGGGGGGGGGGGGATGGTGGCGGGGTATAAATAAAGATTATTATTTCTGTATTATTGTAATTTGTTGTTTGGGCTCAACCTCATGTGAGCCGCCCTAGTCCCCTGGGGGATGGTGGCGGGTATAAATAAAGATTATTATTTCTATATTATTGTAATTTGTTGTTTGGGCTCAACCTCATGTGAGCCGCCCCGAGTCACCCAGGGGGGGGGGATGGTGGCGGGGTATAAATAAAGATTATTATTTCTGTATTATTGTAATTTGTTGTTTGGGCTCAACCTCATGTGAGCCGCCCCGAGTCACCCGGGGGGGGGGGGGAGGGTGGCGGGGTATAAATAAAGATTATTATTTCTATATTGTTGTAATTTGTTGTTTGGGCTCAACCTCATGTGAGCCGCCCCGAGTCCCCCTGGGGGATGGTGGCGGGGTATAAATAAAGATTATTATTTCTGTATTATTGTAATTTGTTGTTTGGGCTCAACCTCATGTGAGCCGCCCCGAGTCCCCCTGGGGGGGGGATGGTGGCGGGGTATAAATAAAGATTATTATTTCTATATTATTGTAATTTGTTGTTTGGGCTCAACCTCATGTGAGCCGCCCCGAGTCACCCGGGGGGGGGGGGATGGTGGCGGGGTATAAATAAAGATTATTATTGTTAATTATTTTTGTCTGAATCATTGTTATTTAGGTCCTCTTTCCATATCTCTACCAAAGTTTGTTTCAAACTATATTGATTTCAAACTAATTTATTGTATATAAACCCCATCAGGCCTTTCTCCTTTTCTAATTTCCACTTTAAAATTTGATCAAAATCTGTTTTTGGGCCTTCCTTTTTCCTCCAGAAATCTACAGGTAAAGATCCTCAAGAATTTCCTTTGTCTGAAAATGTGCTACTTTGCAATGTGTGATATCAAAACCTGACAATGTTACAAAATCCCTGTTGGATCAGGACCAAACTTGGCATGAATACTCAATATGCCCAAATGTGAACACAGATGGAGTTTAGGGAAAATAGACCTTGACATTTGGGAGGAAGGCTGAGGAAGGCTGGCGAGGGAGTCCCTCACGGAATCCCGCCTGCCTTTCCCTCCTCCCAGGGCCCTCCTGCCAGGCCCCGACCCTTTCCCCCCGCAAAGGAAGGTCCCTTCTTCCCTTTGGGGCCCTTCCTCCCCGAGGGGCTTTGGGGGGCCGGGCCAAGGGGAAGGGCACCCCGGGGCCTCACCTGGGGCGCAGCAGAGCCGAGCCAGGGCGCCTCCGGAAGCAGCTGGCTCCTTCACTTCCTTCACCACCGCAGGAGGAAGGTGAATGCGTCTGCTACCCCTGGGACCAGGGGGCGCCCAGACAAGCCCACTTCCACTTTTGCTTCTGTTCCCTGCCCTCCCTCAATTGGAGGCTGGCTGGCTGGCTGGGGAAACGGCCGGAGGCGGCGCCCCAGCCTCTTCTTCTTTGCCACCGCCCGGTCCTTCCTCCTCCTCCCCCAAGCAGCAGCAGCAGGAGTTCGGCAGGAGGGGGTTTTCCCGTGGCACCAGGCGATCGCTCATGGCACACTAGTGTGCCGCGGAACAGCGGTTGGGAAACACTGCTGTAGAATATTTATTAACTAAACGGAGAAAGGCTCACATCTTTCTTGATAATACTGAGGTCATCTCTGAAGTACTTAAACTCAAAAAGAAAAAGAAAAACTCGGAAAGATGAAATGTTCCAACATTATCTGTTCTTGTTGTCTTGCCATAAATGTGATCTATTATATAAATGGGTTCACGTCATGTGATGTATACCTCAAACAAAGAAACTTTACAACGCAGAAAAACAATACTTGCCAACAGAAATAGGCCTCAAGCAAGGTACGTTTGTAGCAAAGAAACTTCCCCCCCAAAACCTAAAAGGCCCCCAAAACAATGAGTAAAAATAAAACTACATTTGCCAGCATCCTCCGGGGCAGCCAACGACTCACCCAGCCTCTACCTTCTGAACAACATGATTGGCTGCCTATAAGGGCGGATTTGCATAACTGCTGCATAACACCCAAATCACTTCCAACCGAAAATTTACACCCCAAAAATCATAGACCACGCCCAAAATTGACAGTAAGGCTTCATTAACTTGCTTTCCCTAACTAGCCCTCACTTACTGGGAATCTGTTTATGCTCTGAATTGACAGTAAGGCTTCATTAACTTGATTTCCCTAACTAGCCCACACTTACTGGGAAGCTGTTTACGCTCTGAATTGACAGAACCAAAACCAATAAAGACCCAACTTGGCACACCATGCCCCCCATGACCCACACTCCATCCAACTGCAGTTTAGAGGAGGGCACGCCGTGGATGATTGGACTTTCTCGCATCTCCTAAAAAGGGCACAGCAACGCGTGCCGGATACAGCTAGTTTAATATATGATTCCTGTTACATGTAATTTTAAAAATGTCAAAGATTATAGCAGTCTGAAACAAAAGCAGAAATTCTAATTTTCTTCCACTTTTTTCTGACAACAATATTTTCCTCCTCGTAGGAAAGGCTATGTACTTTTTTGGAGAAGGGATGCCAATACCTTCCCTTTCACGACTGGTCAATGAAATGCAAGCAGATGGTGGACACTGGAGTGGTCATTCTTGTAGAGCTTGGAAAACAAGCACAGGTAAATTAACAAAAGAGACAATGAAGTATTGTTGACAGTGCGTCTGTTCGTTGTGGTTCGTACATACCAAGATTTGCAATTATCCCATTCCAGAAGCTTTTGGACTCCAGTGTTCATAATCCATCCTCTGTTGATTATGCTGACTGGAAATAAAGGGAGGAATGCAGTCATCCATATGTAGACCACAGAAGGCAGGATATTACATACATAAATACATGACACTTATGCTTTTTAACATGCACAAGATTAATTGGACATAGGGTTGCCACTTTTTGATATACGAAATAAGGGACATTTACGGGATTTTTCACAAAAATAAGGGGCACTTCATTAAAAACTTGAAACTCAAACATTAGGTAGAAATAGTTTTATTAAGAGAATAAGATAATGATTGAAACTCACAAAAGAAACTGAGTTATACCCTCTTAACAGGACATGGTATGTTTTTGCATGTTTTGTCATGCAGAAAAAACATTATCAGAACTACCTAATTTTCTCCATCTGTATTTAGTACTTGACTTTGCTGACTTTAAAAGTGCACGGTCTAAACATTAAAATAAAATAAATTTTGTAAGACAGTATATCTTCATGATTAGTATGTCAATAGTTAAAGGTATGGTAGTAGAGGATGGGATACACAGCATTGTATAGGATTGGGATGCACAGCTAGCAGAGGCGGCCTTTTCAATTCCGCAATGTACGCGGCCGCGTAGGGCGCGACCGGCTGGGTGGGGCATCACCGGCTGGGAGGGCGGCGCCAAGGCCACCCTGCCTCCACCGCCAACTCGCCTCTGCCGCCGCCTCTGCCACCGCTGCATAGCCGCCCCACGCGCCCGCTGCGGCGCGCCTCCCAAAGCACTGACATTTCTGTGCACGTGTGAAAGTCCGTGCATGGGCACTGGGTCCCGAGCACGCCTGCGCGCTGGCTTCAGCCGCAGGTGCGCTTGGGACGCAGTGCCCATGCGCTGACATTCGCGATGCAGAAATGGCCGTGCTTTGGGAGGCGTGCCGCAGCCGCGCGTGGGGCCGCTGCAGTGGCGGTGACGAGGCAGCGGCAAGACGGCGGCGGGCGGCGGGGCGGGACCGAGTGACACGGCGGCCGGGGGCGCAAAATTTTCTTCGCCTACCCCTGGAAAAGGTCAGGCCGGCCCTGACAGCTAGGCCTATTTTAAGACTAACTCTCAAGCAACCAGAAACTATCTTTATCCAACATGATCCAACATTCCCCTTGGGTAACAGTTAATTGAGTCTACTGTGCTTTGAAAAAGTCCTGTATCGCCTCTTCCGTCCAACGGGGACGCAGGCTGCCCTGCGAGTTGGAATCCCCGGGCAGGCATTGCCGTGGAAACCGCAGCGCACCTTCCTCTGGTCAACCCCGCCCCAGTCCTGTCCTGCTAGTCAAAAATAAGGGACAGGGCCTGAAAAAAGGGACACAAATTTTAGGGCCAAAATAAGGGACGTCCCTTAGAATAAGGAACATATGGCAACCCTAATTGGACATGATACATATTGCCTTTTCCTCCAGAATCATGAACTGTAGTTTGATGAATTCAGACCCAGTCCAAATTTATTTTTGACTGAAGTGAAAACAATGTTCTTTGGCTTGCCATAAGTCCATCTGGAGAAGGCCACCAGCTTGGTGGTGGAAGCTTCCAACATTGGTTGAATATGAATATATATATGAGTGCGGTGTAGCAAAAGCACTGCAATGACTAGGGGTGAATCTACATTGTAGAATGAATGCAGTTTGATACCACTTTAACTGCCATAGCTCTATGCTATGGAATCCTGGCATTTCTAGTATGGCAAAACACTAGCCTGCTTTGCAGCAGCTGCAGAACTGTTTGGGCTGGAAGTCAGCCTGAAGAAAACTCACCCCACGCTTTTTACAAGCTCGCTGATGACTAAAAAGGCCAATCTGAGATAGGCAAGTTCGGTTGCAAAAAGCACAGCAGAAAGTGGGTGATGTTATTTCCAAGTTGCGGTTCTTTCTGTGTTGTCATTTCTCTTCGAGACCCGTTCGGCGTGTCTTCTCGAAAGAGGCCGCAGCATTGTGGATAGTGCATCTCCATGCCTCCCGATGTGAGGCCAGGGTGGACCATTGTTGGTGATCAATCTGGCCGAGCCTGAGGTGTTGTTTCGGGGAGTCGTTATATCTCTTTTTGGGGGCGCCTCTCTTGCGCTGACCCATGGCGTGTTACTGTAGAGTAGTATCTTTGGGAGGCGGTGGTCCTCCATCCTAGAGACCCTGTGCCCTGCCCAGCGCAGCTGTGTTCTCAACAGCATGGCCTCAACGCTGGTGATCCCTGCTTGCTCAAGGACAGCAACATTAGTCACATAGTCAGTCCAGTGTATATTTAGGATTGTGTGAAGACAGCTCTGATGAAAGCATTCAAGGAGTCGTAGACGTTGGCGATAGTTGTCCCATGTTTCAGACCCATAGAGGAGAATAGACAATATTATAGCTCTGTACACACTGATTTTGGTGCTTTGCCTCAGGTGCTTGTTGCTCCAGACTCTTTTGTGAAGCCTTCCAAATGCACTATATGCCTTTGCTAATCTGTGATCTATATATTTATCAATCTTGGCGTCTGAAGAGAGGATGCTTCCCAGGTAGGTGAACTGCTGGACAGACTTAAGCACAGATTTGCCTATGCTGATGTGGGGATGATGGTGTTCTTCCTGTGGTTTGGGCTGGTAGAGGACTTCTGTTTTCTTCAGGCTGACTTCCAGCCCAAACAGCTCTGCAGCCGTTGCAAAGCAGGATGTTAGGTGCTGCAGGGCTGCTTCTGAATGGGCAACAAGGGCAGCATCGTCAGCAAAAAGCAGCTCACAGACTAGATAGTTTAGAGTCTTAGTGCGAGCCCTCACACGGCTTAAGTTGAACAAGCTACCATCAATACTGTCATAGTATTTAACAATACTGTTAAAGATAATACTATGTAACAAAATATGGGGGGAAAATCTGTTCCTGGTTTGAAAATGTTATATCATGTTTCATTGTGTGGTCCATACTTCGAACGTAGTTGTTATACTCCAGAAACTTAATTTTTTTTGTTATGTTGAATTTGTTCAGACTCTGTCAAATATTCATTGAAAAACGATAGCAAAATGTGCTGGAGGATGTCACACAAAAACAATATTTTTGCAGTTTAATACATTTTCCCATGTTTTTATGATGGAACCAATTAGGAAATGACATTTATAACCCAGGAACAAAAACCTTGTTACATAGTGTAATCTGGTTTATGCAATACATGAAAAATATTTTCTTTCGCTATGTTTCCTCGGGACAATTGAAGCAGCTTTGTGTATAAAGGTGTTTTGTGTGAACGCTCAAAACAATGTCGACCACAACGGTCGACCACAATCTTTTGATCCACCGCCTGGCCATGGCTCGAGTGAGGGGGACAGTTCTTAAATGGCTGACCTCCTTCCTCCACCAGCGGTCTCAGCGTGTGAGGAGGGGCGGAGTGGTTTCCGAGGGCTCCCCATTAGTTTGTGGAGTCCCGCAAGGGGCCATCCTTTCCCCTCTGTTATTTAACATCTACATGCAGCCGCTTGCACAGCTGGTGCAGAGTTATGGGCTGGAGTGTCACCAGTACGCTGATGACACTCAGCTCATTCTGAGGGTGGGGGACAGGTCCGTCCCCGTCCCCGATAATTTCCAACGCTGCCTCGAGGCCGTTACTGGATGGCTGCGAGCCAGTAGGTTGAGGGTGAATCCGGCGAAGACGGAGATCTTGTGGCCGGGTCGTCCGGGCGGTAGGGACGTTATGCGTTATGCCCATCGTCTTCCGTGAAGAGCTTGGGTGTCCACTTGGACTCCCAGCTGACCATGGAGACCCAGGTCTCTGTGGTCAGCAAGATCGCCTTCTTTCATCTCCGACAGGCAAGGAGGCTGGCCCCCTACTTGTCCCGGTCTGACCTGGCCACGGTGATCCAAGCCACGGTCATCTCGAGGCTAGATTACTGTAACGCTCTTTACGTTGGCCTTCCTTTGTCGGTGACCCGGAAGCTCAAGCTGGTGCAGAACACTGCCGCCCGGCTCCTGTCTGGCTCTCCAGCAGGATGCCATATAACACCCATCTTGCAGGATCTGCACTGGCTGCCTATTGAGCACCAGATTACCTTCAACGTGTTGGTTCTTACCTTTAAGGCCTTACACGGCCTGGGGCCAGCGTATCTGAGGGACCGTCTCACCCCATATTACCCTTCTAGATCACTTCGCTCGGAGGATTCCAACCTTTTAGCTGTTCCCTCCGCTAAAATGGCCAAAAGGACTGCCACACGCCATAGGGCTTTCTCGGTCATAGCACCGATATTGTGGAACGCCCTTCCGGGCAGCTATTTGCCATTCATGATTTACTCCCGTTTAGGCGGGCATGTAAGACCCACCTCTTCCGGCTGGCTTTCCAGGTGTAGGCCCAGCGGGATCAATAGTGCCAGACCGCCCTAAAGTACTGCAATGTCGTAGACTGTGGTTTTAATGATGTTTTTATCTTGTATTTTCATCTTGTATTTTATGCTGTATTTTAGACTAGCTTGGGGACCCGGCCCTGCCCGGGTTATTTGTGAAGCGCAGCAGGATGTAGAGTGGGTCATGGGGGCTCTGTGTGCCAAGTTTGGTCTTGATCCATCATTATTGGGAGTTGCAGTGGTATCATGAAATTACTGAAGGTAGTGCAAGTCCCATCATCTCTGCCCCCCCCCCCCCAAGTGTAGTAGAATGTAGATTGGGTCATGGGGGCTCTGTGTGCTAAGTTTGGTCTGTATTGGTGAATGGATGAGGGATGCATTCTTTTTTTGGAAGTGAGTGAAGGTACTTCAAGTCCCATCGTCCGTGGTCCGTCTCACAGAAAACTGCACCAGGCTGTAGAGTGGGTCATGAGGGCTCTGTGTGCCAGATTTGGTGTTGATCAGTCATTGGATTAGGTTTGTAGCAGGATTGGGAAGTGAGGGAAGGTACTGCAAGTCCCATCATCCATGTTCTGTCCCCCTCCAAACTTCAGTAGGATGTAGAGTGGGTCACTGGGGCTCTGTGTGCCAAGTGTGGACTTTCTCTGTGTTTTTTGGGGGCCACAGTGGTCTGTGGGAACAGAGGGGTGTGAAAATACTACAAATTCCATCATCCATTGTCAGTCCTCCCCCGAACCTCACCAGGACGTGAAGGCAGTCATGGGGGTTATGTGTGCCAAGTTTGGTCTCGATCAGTGATTGGATGAGGGTTGCAGCGGACTTGGGAAGTGAGTAGAGGCACTTCAAGTCCCATCATCCATGGTCCACCCTCCTCCGAACTGCACCAGGACGTAGTGGGTCATGGGGGCTGTGTGTGCTGAGTGTGGTCTGTATTGGTCCTTTTGGTGGCCTCAGTGGTCTGTGGGAACCAAAGTGTTGGAAAGTACTACAAATCCCATAACCGTGGGTCATGTCCCCGACCCGCGCCAGGACGTCAAGGGGGGTAGGGGGGTTTTGTGTACCAAGTTTGGTGCAGGTCCATCACCCGTGCTGGTCGCTGTGGCCTGTGAAAGTGGCTGCCACATATCTGCCCTGGCCTGTGAAAGTGGCTGCCACATATCCGCCCTGGCCTGTGAAAGTGGCTGCTTCCGCCCTTCTGCCCTCCCGCCCTCCGCATACACACATACAAACATTCCGTTTTATAAAGGTATACAGATAGTCTAGATTGTAGTTTAGATTGTCTGTGTATACTGTATACTGTTTGCTTCCTGGCTGTGAGCCGCCCCGAGCCTGTTTGGGAGTGGCGGTATAGAAGCCGAATAAATGAATGAATGAATGAATGGCAGAATATTTCTCTGTGTGACCCTGAAACATTTGTCCATCAGGTCAAACTAAGGCCGAGAGTAGACAGATGTCTTCAAAGGGGTTCAATGTCACTCACTAAATAGTCTCTGTTTTCTCCATCTCTAGAATAAACCTGACATTGTGTGCGGTGCCTTCAAGCTGTGCAATCACGAAGCGACCACTGGAGGAGGAGCCCTGAAGTTTCAGAGCTCTGACAGAAAGCCAAGAATGACAGACTTCCCTGAAAGGTTGTCTCCGTTGATGGCAAACGTGCCTCTTCTCCTCTACCCTCAAGATGAGGACCAACCTGGAACTCTGGTGAGGACAAGGAAGCAGGGCAGATCCAGCCATTCCAGTTGGAGAGGCAGGAAGGGATTGATGGGTCCATTTTAGTCTGAGTGGCCTCTGGGTGGACAAAACTTTATTTTGATTCTGTTAATTTAACCTGCTGTTCTGTTCAAGTGTAAAACGACCCGTTTTGAAAATTAGAAAAATTTTTCTTCATTCATGTTTGATTTTGAAACTTGTGGTTCCTTCTATTTTCCTAATTTACGGGGTTCATACTAAGGGTACTTTATTTTTTGTTTTGGGTGCTTTACTTTTTGCCAACGGTTTTTGATACACTTGTTATGTTCGGGGGGTCAAAAATGACCCGACCAGTCTTTTACACTAATCTACAGCCATTTTGGTAAAACAAAGGATTTTTAGGTTATTTTGAGACTACTTATTGCATCTACTATTGTTTATCAAGTTATCTAGTTGCTTTAGGTGCACAGATGGACATAAGTGGATGGCTAAATTTATACAAATGATTTCAGTACAAACCATACGTATGGTCTTTCAGTACAAATTTTATTGCTGTATCTAAAGGCCTGCTGTTCCTCTACAAATAAATCAATTCAGTTTACAAGATTGCAAAAGAAAAAAGTTTCTTTTCCTTGTGAACCAGTGGCTCTCAACCTTTAGTTCTCCGGGTGTTTAGGACTTCAGCTCCCAGCTGGAAACTGGCTGGGATGTAAGGGAGTTGAAACACCCAGAGGAGCAAAGGTTGAGAACCACTTCATTAGACTATTACTGCTGCTGTTCCTGAGAAATTGATATTTAGTGGTTCCTGCTTTTGAAAATAGAGAGGGCATATGTTAGGAAGAGATTACCAAACAAACAAAACCACACCCTCTCACGTGTACTAATCCATTGATTCCCCCCCCCTTTTATATAGAGGATACCATTTTCCTATGCTGCTTTATATAAGGGGGCCTGAGCATCCATGGATTTGGGGGTCCTCGGGGGGTCCTGGAACTAATCCCCAGCAGATGTCAAAGGCTGTATTCCTTATCAAAGAACCTGGATCCTCTTTTTGTATCACAGGAGCAGTTTCAGGTTTGAAGATCAGAAGTCAGGGCATGAGAGTAGTTGTTGACTTAACACAAGGAATGAAGGGGCAAAATGTGACTTGTGATAACTTTTTTACGTCATACCAGTTGGGGCAGATGTTGAAAAAAAAGAAAAATGACCATGCTAGGAACAGTTAGAAAACAAGCCTGAACTTCCAGAAGGTATTCTTTGCAAAAATAGATTATCAGAAAGCTTTTTGGGAAAAAACTGATATTTTTATTTTTTTCTGATTATTTTTTACTTTTTTCCCCCAAAATGCTTTTATACTGTTAAAATTTATTTTAGTTTTAAGTTAGTTGTACTAATAGTTACCTGAAGTTGTTGTGGATGTTGTTGTAAAAGATATAGTTGATTATTAAAGCACAAGTTTGTTACTTTGGTGTAACATGCAATTAGGCTGTTTTACATTAATCAACACAAAATTTTAAAAAAATAAAGTTTTTTTATTCAATTTTTCTTTGATAATGAACAACTATGATCACACACAGTATAATAATGCAACAGGTATTCAAAAGAACTTTTCAGTGGCTCAAAATAACATTTTAATAGGTTCGGGTCACAAATGACCCGAACATAACAAGTGTATAGTAAACCCCAACAGAACAGCGGGGTTAAATTAAAACATAGTTCTGCCTGATGGAAATCTATCAGAGGTACTTTGATGGCAGGGGGTTGGGCTGGATGGCCCATATGGTCTCTTCTAACTCTATTATTCTATGGTTCTATGATTAGAATGTGGGGGGGGGGACATAAAAGTGCCTCATGGTTATATATTCTCCCCTACTATGTGTTCACTCATCTAACATGAAGAAGACCTGTTTCACGTAAGTTTGACTTGCAGGATTCACCTACCTCCTTTTTCCATAGAGCTGAAATTGTTACTTTTTGTGACTACAATTCCCAGAATTTTCAGAATTCCCAGAACTGTCCTGAGCTCTGATTTAAAGAGAAACTCAAAGAGAAACAGAATACTCAACAGATCTTTGGCATGGGCACAGTCTATGCCAGACCTGGGCATCTTACGGCCCACGGCCTGCATGCGGCCCGCTGGCCGATTCTGCCCGGCCCGCATAAGGGCCTGGCAGGCAGGAAAGAAGAGCGGCCAAGGGAGCGGGGAGAAGAAGAAGAGGCCAGCAGCAAGTGCTGCCTCACGCACTCCCCCCACCGTGCGCTCTCTCCCCACTCTCTTCTGCTTCGTGTTTGTTCCCCCCTCCCTCTTGCCTCGTGCTCGTTCCCTGCAGTGAATGGCTGAGGGCGTGGCGGAGGCAGAGAGAGGGCGGAAGGCAAGGAAGAAGGGAGGCGGCCAGGAAGACCTGCCGCCAACCCCGAGCGGGTCATGGAGGCCTCGGGCGATAAGGGCGGCAAAGCGGCTGAGCTCCCGAGGGGCTGCTGACCTCCATGCCCAAAGAGTCTCCGCCTTCCTCTGAGCTCCCATCAGAGCCCCCCACCCCCGGCGGGTGAGTGGCAGGCAGGCAGAGAGGGCGAGGAAAGAAGGCAGGCAGGCAGGCAGTCTCTTTGAGGCAGGCCACACACACGCTGCAGGGTGATCCCAGCTTGGCCCCTCACACCCACCACCATAGAGAATCCTGGACTTTGTGAGGTACATGCAGTCCCTGAGTTACACACACCCCACTTACAAACAACTCACAGTTAAGAACAAGGCTGAGACAACCCAGAAGTGAGAGAAATTACCCCTAGGAAGGGGAAATTCGCTTTTAAGAAAGTTGTTATCATGGGAAAAGGTGTCTCCACTGAAGCTGTTGTTAACATTTTGTTAACCATTGTTTTTTTAAAAAAATTTAGTGAATAAATGTCATTTTTCCCAGGACAACCTCTCTTTTTCATGGCTCAGAACATATACTCTTATCAGTCTTGTTAATATATCAAAAACGCAATGTAGTGCCTTTTTATTATTATTTTAAAAATTCAATTGATATTATGTAGAATGCAGTTCAGCCTTTAGGTGCAGCCCTCCATCATATTTATTTGGCTCTCGTGTGGCCCCTTGGGAAAAATAATTGCCCACCCTTGGTCTATTTGATTGCCTCCATTGAAGCATCTCCTCAGGCAACTGATTTCCAAGTCAATAGATTTTTTGTTATACTTGTTATACTTGAAATTAGAGAGAACAGCTTGTGAAAAAATAATAGTGGACCAATATTCTGCACCTGGGAGGAAGACAGATGCCACGTGCGCTTTGTCTTAGAAAAAAAAACTATCATAGGCTGCCTAGGCCCTTCTACACTGCCATATATTCCAGATCAGGGCTATCCAACTGGTGGCCCGGGGGCCGTACACGCCCACCCAGCCTGTTGGACACGGCCCCCGCTATGCCCCCGGCCACCATTTTTTTAAAAAATCTAATTTTTAAATGGTGGCCGGGGGAGAGGGTGGTGGGCAGGGAGGAGAAAGAGAGCTAGCTCCTCCTCCCTGCACCACCCCCTCCAACCCTCTCTCCGGGAGGGGAGGGGAGGAGGAGGAGGCGGGGAAAGGAGAAGGAAGGGAGCCAGCTCCCTCCTCCTCCTTGCCTTGCCCCCTTCGTCCCTCTCTCAGCGCCGCCGCTGCGATCCGGTTCGCAGCGGGGGAGGGGAGGAGGAGGAGGAATCCTCCTTCCTCCTCCTCCTCCTCCTTCCCGGCGCCGCTGGTGTCCCGATTGCCATGGCGCGCCGGGGGAAGGAGGGGAGGAATCCTCCTCTTTCTCCTTCCCCGTGCCGCGGCGATGGGACACCGCGCCGGGAAGGGCGGGAGGGGAAGCGAGGGGCAGGCCTTCCAGGAGGCCTGCGGGAGAGTTTTCGCCCGGCTCTCGTGTCCCTCTGACCAGGTCACGAGCCGGGCGAAACCCTTCCCGCAAGCCTGGATGGCTTGCGGGGAAGCGAGAACCGGCACTCGCTTCCCCGCGAGCCATCCAGGCCTGCGAAAGGGGGAGGAGCCACGCAAGCTTCCTCGCTCACTTCCCTCTCCCCCAAAGTGTCACAACAGCTGTTGTGATGCTTTGGGCGAGGTGGCGGAGCTGCGGAATGCTCCCCGTGGCTCCTCCTTCTCTCCCAAAGCGTCACAACAGCCTCGGAAGTGGGCGAAATCGCGCGCTTCCAAGGCTATTGTGACGCTTTGGAGAGGGGCGGAACCGCGTGGCCGGGGGTGTGGCCACTCGGCCCCCAGGTGATCGGCCCCCAGAAAGTCCGGCCCTTGGGTCGGCAGAAGTTGGACAGCACTGTTCCAGATTATCATAGCAGATAATCCACATTATCTGCTTTGAACTGGAATATTTGAGTCTACATTGTCATATAATCCAGTTCAAAGCAGATAATAAGGATTTTATATCTATTTATTTATTTATTTATTATTCGCATTTGTCTGTCGCCCCCCCCCCCCCCCAACGGCTCGTGTATAGTGTAGATGGGCCATAGATGTTGCTGTGCGAATGGCAAAGGGCTGGAAGGGGAAAGAGGATGAGGAAGAGAGAGATGAAGTGATGAAAGGAAACAAGTGTTTAAGTGGAGCTGAATAAGTGCAATATTGCTACCAGACCTTTTGCTAACCATGTGTAGATCTCAAGTAGTTTTTGAGTTATGGTGACCCTAAGACAACCCTACCATGTAGTTCTCTGAGGCTGAGACTTGATAGCTCACCTAGAGTTAGCCAGTGGATGTCCATGGATGAGCGAGGAACTGAACCCTGGTCTCCAATTACTCCCCCATGCTGGATCACTTTGCTGACAGTAGCAATCCATAGGAACCCTAAATGGAAGTTATAATGTTGCACTCATTTAGGATAGGGTGAGGAACATGGAAACTGACAGCGAGGGCATGCAGCAATTCCAGATCCTACTTAAGGAGCAAAGGCACCAAAGTATTGGGGTCTCATCACAAAGGCCAGGCGAAATGTCCTACTTTGCCTGGCATAGCAGCAAAAGGAGATGGGCAACAGGGCAAACCTCTCATCCTGTGTGCAGCTCCCTCTCGGCGATGCTTTCCCCATCACACAGGGGAAGCGTCACCCTTCCAAGGAGGGTCCAGCACAACATGGGAAGCCTCCCATATTTAGAGAAGCCTCCGGAGATGCTTTCACCTCGTTTGGGGACAGGACCTCTACCGGAAGTGACACAATGTTGTATGATGCCCAGTGTGGGGCTCCACCCAGAAGCCTTGGAAAAAATGTCCTAGGATGCTAAATAGTAGGCATGAGAAAAAGTTATGAAAATGAAATGATTCGTAAGAAATTCATAAGAAATGCTACTTTCGAGTATTTCCGCACCTGGAACGCCAACCAGGAAGTGGACTTTCTTTATAGAACTTCGGGGGCCAGGATTTTCTTAAGTGTCGTTATTAGGTCGTAAGGGGGGGGGGGGCACCCTCCTTCTCTCTCACCACCCCTCCCGCCTCCCTTGCCAATAAGTATTATGGCAAGGCAAGCCCTAAACTACGCTCCTTCTTTCGGCTGGAAGCCTGGAAAATGTAAACAGAGAGGATTACTCAAGTAAATCTGCAAAGGAGGGCACTTTGGATGAAGGGCCCTCCTTTGTGGATTTACTCTGAGTAAACCTCTGTTTACATTTTCCAGGCTTCCTGCCCTCCTGCCCAGCCAGGATCTAAATTATCAAAGAGTATTGGGGTGAGAAACCAACCTAATGTATAATAGAATGAATGCTACTGTAAGTGCCTAATATTATAAGTAATCCAACTGGTCATACCTACATTCCATGCACATGCAATAATACAGCAGTAATAACAATAACAAGAGGTAAAATTCAAACCGAAGTATTCTGACTGGTCCCTGCCTCATGCGGTGCAAACGGGCTCTTCTCTTATTAGCCCGGGAAATTAGCCCGGGAAAAGCCAGCGTTTTCTGCTTGGGTGCACACACATACATATTCTTGGGGGAATTGCTGCAGAATCCGGGCTCATAGAGAAGATTCTGCAGCAAATCCCCCAAAGAATATGTATGTGTGTGCACCCAAGCAGAAAACGCTGGCTTTTCCCGGGCTCACAGAGAAGAGCCCGTTTGCACCGCATGAGGAGGGACCAGTCAGAATACTTCGGTTTGAATTTTACCTCTTCTTATACCCATTGTTATTACTGCTGTATTATTGCATGTGCATGGAATGTCGGTATATGACCAGCCTGGGCAAACTTGGGCCCTCGCTCCTCGGGATCGGGGTGAGAGAGAGGAGCGGAGCGAGGGGGGCTCCTCCTCCTTTTCTTTGCTGCTTCCAAGAATAGAATACCCCTCCCTCCCTCCCTCCTTCCCTCCCTCCTTCCTATTTGGAGAGTCCCATCTAGAATTCAGTGTGATTTATTCAAGTTTTGGCCTACAACTCCCAGAAATCCCAGCCAATTTACCAGCTGTTAGGATTTCTGGGAGTTGTAGGCCAAAACCATCTGAATGCGCATGCGCGCTGGCATACGAACTACTAACGGATTTCGTTAGTAATTAAGTTACACTTTAGAAATTTTTGGAAATTTTTTTGTAAGTCTTTCTTTTACTAATCAACCCCACCCCCCCCATTTGATTTTAGAATCGCCATTTTTGGGTTCGAAACCATGCCTAAATAGCACCATTCTCAATGACTCCCAAGGTACATTGACAACTCCTTGCTACTGAGACATGATGCCAACCATAATTTAAGAAACCTTGGGGGCATAGAGGAAGTGGCCAGGGAGATCCCTCAAATTTCTATCGCAGTCACTCCAAAGTAGCCTTGAAACAGTGGGACCTGCCAGGGAGATGAGGCAAAACCTGAACAATAACAAAACCAACTTTTAAAAATGCATCACTCTCACTTTGAAATTTGGAATAGAGAGTAGGCAAGGTTAGTTTTTGGGCGGAATATTCGTAATTTGGAATAAATTTGGATCAAATTCTTATTGAAGCGATTTAGAAGCGATTTGGGAACCCGGAAGTATCCTTGCCATTTCGAAGCATTTTCCGACATTTCTCTTACGAATCAGTAAGTGACTTGGAAATTATTCAGCTTTCCAAACCAGTGTGGATGGATTCGCTTCGTTCCTTTCCCTCCCGCATCAGTCCCGGGCGAGAGCCCTGTTTAACCCAGTTTGGATGGATTTCCTTCAGTTTCCTTTCTCTCCCGCATCTGTCCTGGGTGAGGGTCTGCTCTTTAACCCAGTTTGGATGGCTTTCCTTTGGTTCCTTTTCTCTCCCGCGTTAGTCCTGGGTGAGAGCCGCTGTTTAACCCAGTTTGGATGGATTTCCTTTGGTTCCCTTTCTCTCCCGTGTCAGTCCTGGGGGAGAGTCGGTGTGTAACCCAGTTTGGAGGTCTTTCCTCCGGTTCCCTTTCTCTCTCGCGTCAGTCCTGGGCGAGTACCACTGTTTAACCCAGTTTGGATGGCTTTCCTTTGGTTTCCTTTCTCTTCCGCATCAGTCCTGGGTGACAGAAGCAGTTTAACCCAGTTTGGATGGCTTTCCTTCAGTTTCTTTTCTCTCCCGCGTCAGTACCAGGCGACAGAAGCAGTTTAACCCAGTTTGGATGGATTTCTTCCCTTTGCTCCCCCCCCCCCACCTTTTTCTGGAACAAAACAACTACTTTCAAAGTAAAGACAACCTTATAAAACAAGAAACAACACTTTAAAACCATTAACGAAGGATTTGGAAATCTCTGAAGTTTTGAACAGTTTTGAACTTTTTTTTCTGTGAAAATCGGAATTGACTTTAGATCCGAACCACCAGCGCCCCCTTCATCCAAAATGAGTTTTGAACTAATTTTTTTGGATCAAACAAGCCTAATAGAGAATCCAGATGCTGAGAATCCAACTATTGTGTAACGTCTGAAGTGGGAGAAAGAACATTTGCTGAATCTATTATATAAAGGGGTTCCCGTCATGGAACGACCGTCCCAAACAGAGAAACCTTACAACGCAGAAACACCAAACTTGCCAACAGAAATAGGCCTCAAGCAAGGTACGTTTGTAGCAAAGAAACTTTCCCCCAAAACTTAAAAGGCCCCCAAAACAATGAGTAAAAAACTACATTTCCCAGCATCCTCCGCGGTTGCCAGCGAATGCCATTGGCCGACATCGGCCCACACAAAATGCAGGGAGGATGAGTAACCATAGCAACGCTGGCCAGAGCCATCCAAGGCTAGAATAGAATGCTGAGAGATTTAAGTTGTCAGTTGGTGTTTGAGGCTTAAACTGTCAAAACCAAACTCTATGAGGGAGCAATTCTCCAGCAATTCCTATCCACACAACACAACACAACTTCCAATCACAACCCATCCCACCAACCTTACGGGACCCCGTACACACAACACCTACAAACACCACAAACAAAAACCATTCCTTCCACACAGACAGAAACTGACCCAAAAGACAAGCCATGCCTTCTAAAAAGAACAGCATCGGACGACACACTCACAACGCTACGTACATCAAACAAAAAAGGGCAGAACAAACGCCAGAACAGAAACACACTGCGCAGCAGAGACACAGACAACAGGTCACTGCACGACGCACAGCTGAGAACCAAATGCAAAGAACTGCACGACAAGAAGAAGTGCGCAGCCAGGAACAACAAAGACGCAGAAATGCAACACAACAGCAGCGCGCAAGGAGCGCAGAAACACGATGTCGCAACACAGAGAACAAACTTCAAAAACACCAGAACCAATTCCACCGCCTTGCCTTCAGATACAACGCTGCAGAAGTCTACAGCATGGCACCAGGGGCCAACATTGACACCCTAACGCACATCTGCACACACTGCAAAGCCCTGAAATACCCAGCAGAAACAACAGGAATGTGCTGCCTAGCCGGTAAAGTCTCTCTACCACCACTTGCCACTCCTCCACAACCACTACAGACTTTGCTGAGTGGACACACTCCAGAATCAAAACACTTCCTCCGCTATAGAAGACAATACAACTCATGCTTCCAGATGACATCATTTGGAGCACACATAGAAAGTGCGCAATTCATGCCTACATGACCCCACCAAGACCGTAAGTAACATCATTTCCAACCCTTACATCAGTGTTTCTCAACTTTCCCAATGCCACGACCCCTTAATACAGTTCCTCATGTTGTGGTGACCCCCAACCATAAAATCATTTTCGTAGCTACTTCATAACTGTAATTTTGCTACTGTTATGAATCATCATGTAAAATGTATTTTCATTCACCGGACCACATTTGGCACAAATACCCGATACACCCAAATTTGAATACTGGTGGGGTTGTGGGGGGTGATTTTGTCATTTGGGAGGTATAGTTGCTGGGATGTATAGTTCACCTACAATCAAAGAGCTTTCTGAACTCCACTAATGATGGAGTTGAACCAAACTTGGCACACAGAACTCCCATGAGCAACAGAAAATACTAGAAGGGTTTGGTGGACATTGAACTTGAGTTTGGGAGTTGGAGTTCACCTACATCCAGAGAGCACTATGGACTCAAATAATGATAGATCTGGATCAAACTTGGCGCAAATACACAATATATCCAAATGTGAACACAGGTGGAGTTTGGGGAAAATACACCTTGATATTTAGGAATTGTAGTTGCTGGGATTTATAGTTCACATGCAACCAAAGAGCTTTCTGAACTCTACCAACAATGGAATTGAACCAAACTTCCCATACAGAACCCCCATGGCCAATAGAAAATAATGTATTTTCTGATGGTCTTTGGCGACCCCTCTGACACCCCCTCGCGACCCCCATAGGGGTCCCGACCCCCAGGTTGAGAAACACTGCCTTACATACTCAGACTTTCTCACATCTCCTAAATAGGGCACAGCAATGCGTGCCGGGTACAGCTAGTACCGTCTATTCCATTGAAGTACACAGCAGAGATGAAGTGGAGAACTTAATTTGAAAAGGGCACTGAGTCATTTGCTTCACTTTCTTATTTCCTCAGCTTCTTTCCTCTTGGCTTAGGTCAATAACCTCTTATTATTAAGGCAGGGAGGACAAGTACTTGGGATAATGGAGTGCTGGAATTAAGGAGTGGTAGGAAGAAGCCACTTTTAGCTGTGTGCTCCTTTTAATGTTTGCTAGGCACACCCTGTTTTGTACCTGAAAAGGGCAAACATGCAGACAGCAGACAGAACACGTCTGCCCTCTTGATTGTGATTAGCCTGACTTTGCATACTAGGTTGGATGTGATGGGGCTCATTATTGCAAATATGTTTCATAAACAGGTTAAAACAGGGGTGGGGAACACGTATATTCCCATTCTCACCACAGCTAGTCAGTCCAATCAATCTCAAAGGGATATAGAAATTGTGGTCTAATAACATCTGGAGGGCCACATATTCCTCTTCACTCCACACGAAACCATAGTTTGGCTGTTGTGAGCATCCTCATTGCCCCGGGCCTATAGCAAAGGCCCGGTTTCATAATACAGGATGACTAGAAAATGTACCATTCCAGTTCTGCGCTAAATGGTCTCGTTTTCATTGTGGTGTAGTCCAGAATCGGTCACGCCGGCTACTGAATTTGAAGAGATGTAGTCTAAAAACAAAGGCAACATTCCTAAGCTTTGAATGGTCAGATCCTTGTGAATATACACCAAGATCTATCATTACCATCATCATTATCTATATCAATAAAAATGTAATGTTCATTTGTGGGATTACCATAACTCAAAAACCACTGGACGAATTGACACCAAATTTGAAACAAGACGCCTATCAGGCCAACGAGTGACCATCACTCATAAAAACACAGCAGAAGGGACTTAAAAAGCCAAAAAAGAAAGAAGATGCTACATTGCATGTGCAAAAATGACTCACCCTGGCAAACAAAACATACAACAGCATATCCACACTCTCTTCCAGACTACAGCTCCCAGCATCCCCTAGACCAGTCTTTCTCAACCAGTGTGCCGTGGCACACTAGTGTGCCATGACGGACCTCCTGCTGTGCCACGAGAAAAGCTCTCTGCCCCCCCTTCCTCCCCCCTCCTGCCAAACTCCTGCTGCTTGGAGGAGGAGGAGGAGGGGCCGGGCAGTGGCGAAGAAAAAGAAGAAGGGGCCGGGCGCCGCCTCCTTGGCCATTTCCCCAGCCAGCCTCCAATCCGCCATGACTCCCACCATGACTCTCGCCACTCGCTCGCTGAAGCCGCGTGGAGTAGCCCCGCCCACTGAAGCCCATCCACCGCTTATGCTCCTTCTCTGTAGGAGAGCTGAAGCTGGGGGGAGGGGGCGGGGCATGGCGCAGCCTGGCTCTGCCCCCTCGCCTGGCTTTGGCACTCCCAGCAGCTGCTCCAGCCTTGAGGGGACAGTGCCAAGCTAGCGGTGGGCTGGCTCTGGTCCTGCTGGCTTGGCACTGCCCCTCAAGGCTGGAGCAGCTGCTGGGAGAGGTGAAGCCGGGGGTAGGGGGCGGGGCATGGCACAGCCTGGCTCTGCCCCTCCCAGCTTTGGCACTCCCAGCAGCTGCTCCCAGCAGGCCACCATCGTCCAGCCGTTCTTTACTGTGTTAGAGTGTCATTTTGTGTCATTTTGTTTGGTGGTGTGCCCCCGGATTTTTTTAATGTTAAAAGTGTGCCACGGCTCAAAAAAGGTTGGGAAACACTGCCCTAGACCAGGTCCTTTAGGAGAGGAGGATGATCCAAGTGCATTACTTCCAATCTGCAAGCTTTCTTCTCCTTGGATTTCTTTGAGAGCATCCCAATCCCTGCGTATTTCCAATTTCCTATTCCTGGACTGCAACTCCCAGCAATCCTCCAGATAGATTAGATAGAGATAGATAGACAAATAGATAGGTAGGCAGATATATAGATAGATCAGGAGGACTGCTGGGAGTTGTAGTCCAAGAATAGGTAGAGAAGGAAGAAAGAGGAGAAAGAGGAAGGGACATAAAGGTGGGGGGAAGGAAGAGTAGAAGAAGAGAAGAAGGAAGGAGAGAAAGAAAGAAAAAAGGAAGGAAGGAAGGAAAGAGGGAGAGAGGGAGGGAGGGAAGGAAGGAAGGAAGGAAGGAAGGAAGGAAGGAAGGAAGGAAGGAAGGAAGGAGAGAAATAAACAAGAGAAAGAGGGAAAGAAGGTTGGCCACAGCATTACGTGGTGGGTACAGAGAATCATCATCATCATCATCATCTAGTCCAGTGTTTCTCAACCTTCCCAATGCCATGACCCCTTAATCCGGTTCCTCATGTTGTGGTGACCCCCAACTATAACATTATTTTCGTTGCTACTTTATAACTGTAATTTTGCTACTGTTGTGAATCGTAATGTAAATATCTGATATGCAGGATGTATTTTCATTCACTGGACCAAATTTAGCACAAATACCCAGTATGTCCAAATTTGAATATAGAGATTGATTTTGACATTTGGGATTTGTAGTTGCTGGGATATATAATTCACCTACAATCAAAGAGCATTCTGAACTCCAGTAACGATGGAATTGAACCAAACTTGGTACACAGAACTCCCATGAACAACAGAAAATCCTGGAAGGGTTTGGTGGGCATTGACCTTGAGTTTGGGAGTTATAGTTCACCTACATCCAGAGAGCACTGTGGACACAAACAATGATGGATCTGGAGCAAACTTGTCATGAACACTTGATATGCCCAAATGTGAACACTGGTGAAGTTTGGGGAAATAGACCTGGTCATTTGGGTGTTGTCGTTGCTGGGATTTATAGCTCTCCTACAATCAAAGAGCATTCTGAATCCCAGTGACGATAGAATTGAGCCAAACTTCCCACACAGAACCTTCATGATCAATAGAAAATACTGTGCTTTCTGATGGTCTTTGGTGACCCCTCAGATGCCCCCTCGTGACCCCCCCCCCAGGGGTCCCGACCCCCAGGTTGAGAAACACTGATCTAGTCAGAGAGGTCTCAGCTGAGGAGTGGAACTAAAAGCACCTAACCCATTAGCACTATGGAGAAACAAACCAAATTGAAGTCTATACTGGTTCAGTCACTCCCAGGATAAAAAGGACCGCGGTGGATGCTGCTGATTCTGGACATCCATCAACAAGTGGGCTGGCTACATAATCTGCAATAAATAAAGTGAAAGGTCTGCTGAATGTTTCTCCGTTTTGCAATGTTTATAAAAGCATGAATCAGTTGCACCCTGAGAAATTTTAGAACAGTGTTCTATAAATCTCTTTCTGATCTCACGTTTTGTCTGGCTCACATAAATCATGGAGCAGCCACACGTGATGGCGTAGACAGAATATCTGAGGAACCACCTCACCCCTACCAACCACAGAGATCACTCCGCTCAGAGGACCAAGATCTATTAGAACTTCCCAGCTTTAAGACCTTTCGCTTAACAGCGACCACTAGGTGTAGGGCAGTGGTTCTCAACCTTCCTAGTGCTGCGACCCCTTAATACAGTTCCTCATGTTGTGGTGACCCCCAACCATAAAATTATTTATTTATTTAATACTTTATAACAGTAATTTTGCTACTGTTATGAATCGTCATGTAAATATCTGCGTGTATTTTCATTAAATGGAACAAATTTGGCACAAATACCCAATAAGCCCAAATTTGTATACTGGTTGGGTTTGGGTGTGTGTGTGTGTGATGTTGCTTGGGAGTTGCAGTTGCTGGGATTCATAGTTCACCTACAATCAAAGAGCATTCTGAAGTCCACCAACGATGAAATTGAACCAAGCTTGGCACACAGGACTCCCATGACCAACAGAAAATACTGGACGGGTTTGGTGGTCATTGACCTTGAAGTTTGGAATTGTAGTTCACCTACTTCCAGAGAGCTCTGTGGACTCAAACAATGATGGATCTGGACCAAACTTGGCACTGATACCCAATATGCCCAAATGTGAACACTGGTGGAGTTTGGGGGAAATAGACCTTGACATTTGGGAGTTGTAGTTGCTGGGATTTATAGTTCACCCCGCCCTTGCATGCATACAGTCAAATATACGGAGCATTTTGAACCCTGCCAATGATAGAATTGGGCCAAACTTCCCTCATGGAAACCTCATGGCCAACAGAAAACACTGTGTTTTCGGATAGTCTTTGGCGATCCCTCTGACAGGTCCTCATGACCCCCCCCCCAGGGGTCCCGACCCCCAGGTTGAGAAACACTAGTGTAGGGCTTTTGCAATTGTAGCGCCATCTCTCTGGAATACCCTGCCATCAGAAGTTCTATCAACTTTCCTCTTCCACCTGTTTCGGCAGGCATTCGAATTTTGTTAGCTTTGTTCTTAAATTGGTTTTACTGTGCTTGTTCTTATGTTGTGAGCTGTTCCCAGCCCTCGGAGAGTGGCGGCATACAAATTTGAATAATAAATAAATAAATAACCCACCCCCTCTCCCTGAAGGGACTCAGGTGTCTCAGATCTGGTGTCTCAGGTGTGGACTTTGAAAAGGCTCCAGCCTAAGATATATATATATATATTTGGAAATGTTCCCTTCTTTGCTAGTGAAGGTTTAACAGCTTTGTTTTCTAGACAGAAAAAAAAATAACCACCTTTTATTTCTCCTTCTGAACTTTTATTCTGGTTGAAGAAAGAAGACACCTGTCAAGAGTGCACGGAAACGATGGCTGAGCTGCAAGAAGATGTGAAGAGAAGCCCCTTCCTCATTCAGACTTTAACCGCTTACGCCAAACAGCTATGTGAACGCTTGAAGCCGGATTTGTCGGATGAGGTAGATGACTTTTCTTGTTTCACTCCAATTGCAAAGTGATATATCCATGTGTCAAGATAGGCAAATGCCTGTTAAGATGTTGGATGTGTGTACGTTGATTGACTTCCGTGTTGACAGCATCAGAGGAAATGTGTGGGTGGGGTGGGGTGGGGTGGTAGTGTCTACACCAGTGGTTCTCAACCTTCCTAATGCCGCGACCCCTTGATAAGTTCCTCATGTTGTCGTGACCCCCAACCATAAAATCGCTTTTGTTGCTACTTCATAACTCTAATTTTGCTCCTGTTATGAATCGTAATGTAAATATCTGATCTGCAGGATGTATTTTCATTCACTGGACCAAATTTGGCACAAATACCCGATACACCCACATTTGAATACTGGTGGGGTTGGGGGGTGGAATGAATTTGTCATTTGGGAGTTGTAGTTGCTGGGATTTATAGTTCACCTACAATCAAAGACCATTCTGAACTCCACCAACAATGGAATTGAACCAATCTTGGGATACAGGACTCCCATGGCCAACAGAAAACACCAGATGGGTTTGGTGGGCATTGACCTTGAGTTTGGGAGTTGTAGTTCGCCTACATCCAGAGAGCACTGTAGACTCAAACAATGATGCATCTGGGCCAAACTTGGCATGAATACTCAATATGCCCAAGTGTGAACACTGGTGGAGCTTGGGGAAAATAGAGTTGTAATTGCTGGGATTTCTAGTTCACCTACAATCAAAGAACATTCTGAACCCCACAAACGAGAGAATTGGGCCAAACTTCCCACACAGAACCGCAGTGTCCAACAGAAAATGCTGTGTTTTCTGATGGTCTTTGGTGACCCTCTGACACCCCTCGCGACCCCCCAGGGGTCCCGACCCCCAGGTTGAGAAGCACTGGTCTACACTGTAGAATTAATGCAGTTCAGCATCATTTTAACTGCTCATGCCAAATGCTATTGGAATCATTTGTTATCTTTTAAGTTCTTTAGCCTTTTCTGCCCAAAGAATGAACCACTTTCCCCGTGATCCATCACAACTGGCCCGATGGATGAAAGCTGGGGTCCAACAATAGCTCTACTTTGGATGGACTTTTAGGTTTAATGAGCGTTTTTGCTTATGATCACATGGGATTTAATTGTAGAATAAATTCAAAGAATAAGGAATTTTTTACTTCCAAAGTAGGATGATATTTTCTTTAACGTGTGTTCACAGGTTTCTTGTTGTATGTTTATATAGATGTAGCACATTCTTGTCCACGACAATATTCCCTCGGTCAATTCTTTAAATATTGTTTCAGTACGTTTCATCAAGGGGTTATATAAGCTTGGCTTGCATCCATATAATTTCCATATACTGTTAATTTTAACTGGTTTATTATTATTATTATTATTATTATTATTATTATTATTATCTAGAAGCATTTGGAGAGATGCCACAGTTAAAGTCATTGTATTTAACAATTCTGTACATTATGTTTAAAGAATAAAATATGTATCTATACAGAAATGGTCAGTATTTCACAAACGTTTTTGATATTTTATGCATAGGGTATTCAAAGTTCATAAAAGTAGAATATTAAATTATAATGAAAAGTATTTATCTATTTATGCTGAGAGAAAGCCATATAAAATGTATACATAATTGAAGACATTTATCTGTCTATCTATCTATCTATCTATCTATCTATCTATTACATATAATAAAAGTCAGTGTTTACGGGTGGTGGTGCGGCCGAGCAACCAAGCGGAGGGAGGAATATGTGCAAGCGTTTCGATTGGCTGCCACTGTGGGAATATTTGCATAACGGGCTCTGATTGGCCAGCCTCAGAATGCCAACATTCTACGGCCCCAGACAGAGGGGATTGGTTGCCACTGGAATGGTATTTGTATAAAGGACTCTGATAGGCCAATCACATTCCACCATTCCAAGGAGACTTAGAGGGAAAAGGAAATGCCTCAGGCAGTCACCAACTGTTGCCCACAGCAATGACGGATCACAACCAAACTTGGCAAACAGGGGGACAATGGCCCACTTCACAACCTGGTGTGGTTTAGGGCAGGATGGGCCACGAATGATGGGATTTGCCGTACACTCACCTCATCCACTTCCCAAACAACACTGTAGCCCCTGAAAAACACATACCACGCCCAAACGGCCCCAGACAGAGGGGATTGGCTGCCACTGAAATCGTATTTGCATAACGGACTCCGAATGGCCATCCACATTCCAATATTCTAAGATGACTCAGAGGAAAAAGGAAAAGCCTCAGTCGGTCATACACTGCGGCCCACAGCAGTGATGGATCAGGACAAAAATGGGCAAACAGGGGCCCAATGGCCCACTTCACAACCTGGTGTGGGTTAGGGCAGGATGGCCCATGAATAATAGGATATTAAGTACCTTCACCTCATTCACTTCCAAAACAACACTGTAGCCCCTATACATCACAGACCAGGCCCAAAATTGGCAACAAGGCATCCATAACTTGATTTTCCTGTCTAGGCCTCAGCACATGGGATATTGTTAGGCTCCCTCAACTTGATTTTCCTGACTAGGCCCCCGGGGCTCGCAGTACCATCACTAAGTTCTTGAGACCACTGCAAGCCACATAAACATCTAATAGGAACCAACGTTGGCAAACAATGCCTTCCTCAAATAACCCGGGCACCGCCGGGTCCTCAGCTAGTAATACATAAATAAGACAAGACACAATATATCTAGCATACCTATTTTAGTATCCTCATAGTGTTTCATGGACTCTGGTAGCTTTTTCTACACCATGTGTAAACTTATTCCCTTATTTATTTTCCAAGGAAACAGGAAAAGTTAATCTTCTCATTAAGGCCATGTGGCTGCTCGGCCTTAATCCGCACTATCCAGCATGCCTCCCTCCTCAAGAGTAGTGTGCAGAGTTAAAAGTAAATAAGGGACTTACTTTTGTACCTATCTCTCCTCTGAACGTTTCCCAATGCAGGATTGATTTGTTTAAACTTACTAGATTAATCAAACTAAGAAATACGTTTGGTGAAACTACACAAATGCCCACATTAGACCCCTTTAAAAAGAAAAGTAGATTTTGCCCAACTACAGCCAATCCATGTATAAAAACTTTTGAAACTCTTGTACTACAGGAATTAATAGTCCCTGTGTTTTATCACTGCTCTATTATTACCTTTTTAGTACTTTCAGTGTTTGCAAGTAGTAGTTGAATGGTTTTCTTTTGTAAGGTTGTGAAGGTGTAGAGAAGCAGGCCCAAATTCCCTCCTAATGTTGTGACAATCCAATTTGAAGTCAAAGCAGGACTTTGACCACACTGCTAAAAACGTAGGGTTGAGGGCTTGGATCTCAGTCAAGACCATTGTTTATACGCACAGCAGCACGAACCTGTCTGCCCAGTAGCATTTCTTCCCACTTGCTGCCCTATTATTTATTTATTTATTTATTTATTTAGAGTTTTTATATCCCGTTCTTCTCTACCTGCGTGGAGGGACTCAGAATTTGAATATTTGAATCCCCCAACTGGGCTATCCTGCTAACAGCACCAGGATGTAGAGTGGGTCATGGGCAGGGGCGGTCCTACAAGATAGGCCAAGTAGGCGGCCGCCTAGGGCCCCATCTGGGAAGGGGGGCGCCATCCTGGCCGCATGGGGCGCCATTCTGGCCCTGCCGATGTTCCTCAGACAGTGCTGCAGCTGCCTGCTTTTGACCCCGGCCTTGTGCACTCCGACGCCGCTTCTGGGCACGGAGGAGGTTTTCACGCAGGCGCAGTTGCTCTGGAGCTGAAGTTGAGCGCAGGAGCAACTGCACATGCGCGAAAACCTCCGCGCATGCCCAGTAGCTCTCTTGCGCAGAAGCCTGTAAGCAAAGCACTCCCTATCGGGCAGGCAGGGAGTGCTTCCCCTCTCCCTTTGTCTCCGCCGCGCGCGCGCGTTTGCAGGGAAGGAGAAAAGAATCAGTGAAGGAAGTGTAAGTGAAGGAATGAATGAAGGGCTTTCCTCCTCCTCCTCCGTGACCTCTTCTCTCCCTCCTTCCTTTCTTCTGCTCTATTTCTGTCGAGACCTGAGGGGCCTGAGGCTATGAGGAGTTGTGGGAGTTGGAGTCCAAAACACCGGGAGGGAGGGCCCAAGTTTGCCCAGGCCGCGCTGCCTGTATTCGACCTCATTTGAACATTTTGGTTGTTTTTCTATTTACATTTACATTGGGATCCTAATTTTGGACTTATGGGAGACTCCTATGAATTATGAGTCGGGTGGTAGGTAATAGATTCTGATTTTGATGCATTTACATTGCATTTCTTGTTGATTATTATACAGTTCTGCTTAGTATTGTCATACAATATAATACAAATACAATATAACAAAAGAATAATGATATATTTTATATTACATGTAATATTACAAACAATATTGCATTATTGGTGTATTGTACAAAATAGTAATATATAATATTTTATTTTACTTTATTTTGGGTTATTTGAGTTTTATAGGAGTAATGAAAATATTTAGTAGAGGATAATTTTATTTAAATAAATAATTTTATTATTTTATAATAATAATATAATAGAATGTTACATTATATTATAATGTCAATATACTATAATATAATTATATTGTAATGTAGTATAATATAATTATGATATAATATAGTATGAGTATGGTATAATATATTGTATATACATTGATACAATATAATACCACTAATGGTGTTGTGGTTTTATAGTTGGATTTTTGTTTTACATGGGGGGCGGCAAAATAATGTTTTTTGAGGGGGGCACCAAAATAATGTTCGCCTACCATTTAAAATTACCTTAGACTGCCCCTGGTCATGGGGGCTCTGTGTGCCAAGTTTGGTCCTGATCAGTCATTGGATGAGGGTTGCAGCAGTCTCAGGAAGTGTGTAAAGGTACTTCAAGTTCCATCATCCGTGGTCAGTTGTACTCCAAACAGCACCAGGATGTAGAGTGGGTCATGGGGGCTCTGTGTGCCAAGTTTGGTCTTGATCAGTCATTGGAGTAGGTTCGCAGCAGTCTCGGAAAGTGAGCGAAGGTACTCCAAGTCCCATCATCCATGGTCCATCCTCCTGCTAACAGCACCAGGATGTAGTGTGGGTCATGGGAGCTCTGTGTGCCAAGTTTGTTCCTGATCAGTCATTGGATGAGGGTTGCAGCAGTCTCAGGAAGTGTAGAGGTACTTCAAGTCCCATCATCCATGGTCTGTTGTACTCCACACAGCACCAGGATGCAGAGTGGGTCATGGGGGCTCTGTGTGCCAAGTTTGGTCTGTATTGGTCATTGGATGAGGGTCGCATTGTTTTCAGGAAGTGAGTGAAGGCACTGCAAGTCCCATCATCTGTGGTATGTTCTCCTCTCAACTGCACCAGGATGTAGAGTGGGGTCATGGGGGCTCTGTGTGCCATGCTTGGTCTGCATTGGTCATTGGATAAGGGTTGCATTGTTTTCAGGAAGTGAGTTAAGGTACTGCAAGTCCTATAATCTGTGGTATTTCCTCCTCACAACTGCACCAGGATGTAGAGTGGGGTCATGGGGGCTCTGTGTGCCATGTTTGGTCTGCATTGGTCATTGGATGTGGGTCGCATTGTTTTCAGGAAGTGAGTGAAGGTACTGTAAGTCCCATCATCTCTGGTACGCCCTTCTCCAAACTGCAGTAGGATGCAGAGTGAGTCATGGGGGCTCTCTGTGCCAAGTTTGTAGAGGCTGGCCAATCCAAAACCACAGTGGGAGCCCTTCCTGACAGCCTGAGTGCCTTTCCTTTCCCTCTTTGCCTCCTAAGAGTGTTGGAATGTTGGTGGTTGCTGGCCAATCATGAGTCTGTATGCAAAATCTCCCTCAATGGCAACCAATCCCCTCTCTGCCTCCTTGAGTGGTGGAATGTTGGTGGTTGGCCAACCAGAGGCGTTGTGCAAATCATCCCACAGTGGCAACCAATCGAAACACTGCCACATATGTGAAGACTGACTTTTATTATATACATAGAAGATAGATGTGTATTTATGCTTGTTTTACTTTGTTGTTGGCATTGTGCTGTGCCGGTTGGTAGGCACCCTGAGCCTCTCAGCGGGATACAAATGACCTAAATAAATAAATAAAAAATAAGATTACAGGAATTGCTATAAGAGGCAGTTGCAAACGTGGTGCCTTGCATGCTTTGGAGATAGCATGGCATTTTCCAAAATGTGCATCAACAAGCTGATGATGATGATCAGGAGTTCATTCATTATTAGTAACTAACTACCATTCTTTTACTTCTGCAGTGCAAGAAATATGCCTTTGAATATGCCCATGCATTTGTGCAACTGCTGCAAGACCTCTTGGTAAGTTAAATGCACCCGCAAGGTGTCTCTTTCAAGTAGTGTGGCACTTACTGGCCACACTCCGCAATGATGAAAAAGCCCTTTGCCATTTTACAAAACTGAACTGGATATCTTGAGATTTTCATAAGTGAGGGTTGGATAACAGAGACATGTGGTCTTTGGCCAACACTGTGTTTGGAAGGGAGAAGCAAGGGGTAGTGATGTTTGCCAACAACTGTTCAGCTCTGATTTTGTATATTGTCATAGTTATTTGCATTCAAGTTGACTTCCAATTAACCTATCACTGGATTTTCTTGCAATGGTTGTGTCGTGAACAGAGAGCCTTAAAGGAGCCAAGCCCAATATAGTTTAAAGTAAAGTTTATTAACAGTATCATAAAAACTCAAAAAAGGATCAAAGTGACCCAAAAAACACTTGAACTTCAGTGGGCAGACCAAAATAACACAAAATGCAAACCTACTGAGCAAAAAAGAGTCTTAAGAGGGGCCGGAGAGATAGCACAGCGATAACAACAGCTGTGCTTGCAATCAGAAGGTTGCATGTTCGATTCCCGGGCTGGCCTGGACACCCAGCTGTGAGCCCTGTCCACTGTTCACCTAACAGTTCGAAAACAGCCCAGCTGTGAATAGATGAACTAGGGACCGCTAAGCGGGGAAGGATTTTTACAAGAAAGGACTTTACACTGCCTGAATCGGCTGTCAGAAGGTGGAATGCGGAAACAGAGGCTCTTTGTCATGAGGATGAAGCAACACCACCCCCTTGTGACGTAATGACGTAATGACGTGATGACGTGATGGAGCAACCACACCCTGTGACGCAGCCAGAAGAAGAAAAAATCCTTCTAAATTGTACTTGTTGTATGTCAACCAGCAGGGATTGTCTGCCGTATGTGTGATGTAATCCGCTCTGAGTCCCCGTCGGGGTGAGAAGAGCGGAATATAAATAAAGTGTATTATTATTATTATTATTAATCAAAAACCCAGATTATATCTCCAAAACCCCCATGATACAGTGCAACACAAAGGAAAAAGCAAGCATCGTCAATCAGGCCAATGTCGTCATCCAAAGGGGGAAAGGCAGAAGCATTGGCAGCAGAGCGGAGTAGTTTAAACCGATTCAGATTCACGACAGGAAGGCAGAAGCATCGGCAGCAGAGCGGAGTAGTTTAAACCGATTCAGATTCACGACAGGAAGGCAGAAGCAGCGGCAGCAGAGCGGAGTAGATTAAACCGATTCAGATTCAAGACAGGAAGGCAGAAGCAGCGGCAGCAGAGCAGAGTAGTTTAAACCGATTCAGATTCACGACAGGAAGGCAGAAGCAGCGGCAGCAGAGCGGAGTAGTTTAAACCGATTCAGATTCACGACAGGAAGGCAGAAGCAGCGGCAGCAGAGCGGAGTAGTTTAAACCGATTCAGATTCACGACAGGAAGGCAGAAGCAGCGGCAGCAGAGCAGAGTAGTTTAAACCGATTCAGATTCACGACAGGAAGGCAGAAGCAGCAGCAGCAGAGCGGAGTAGTTTAAACCGATTCAGATTCACGACAGGAAGGCAGAAGCATCGGCAGCAGAGCGGAGTAGTTTGAACCGATTCAGATTCACGACAGGAAGGCAGAAGCATCGGCAGCAGAGCGGAGTAGTTTAAACCGATTCAGATTCACGACAGGAAGGCAGAAGCAGCGGCAGCAGAGCGGAGTAGTTTAAACCGATTCAGATTCATGACAGGAAGGCAGAAGCATCGGCAGCAGAGCGGAGTAGTTTAAACCGATTCAGATTCACGACAGGAAGGCAGAAGCAGCGGCAGCAGAGCGGAGTAGTTTAAACCGATTCAGATTCATGACAGGAAGGCAGAAGCATCGGCAGCAGAGCGGAGTAGTTTGAACCGATTCAGATTCACGACAGGAAGGCAGAAGCATCGGCAGCAGAGTGGAGTAGTTTGAGCCGATTCAGATTCACGACAGGAAGGCAGAAGCAGCAGCAGCAGAGTGGAGTAGTTTAAACCGATTCAGATTCACGACAGGAAGGCAGAAGCATCAGCAGCAGAGCGGAGTAGTTTAAACCGATTCAGATTCACGACAGGAAAGCAGAAGCAGCGGCAGCAGAGCGGAGTAGTTTGAACCGATTCAGATTCACGATAGGAAGGCAGAAGCAGCGGCAGCAGAGCGGAGTAGTTTAAACCGATTCAGATTCACGACAGGAAGGCAGAAGCATCGGCAGCAGCAACTAGCACACAGGAAGTAAACTCGGTGTAGCCAAACAAAGGAAATCAGATGCGGACCCCAAACCAATACATTACCCAAGTCAGCGAAGGAAGTCCAAGGTCCAAACTCACGTCCAAGAGTCAGTCCACAGGAACGCAGCAACACAGCAAAACAAGACAAGACACGGGTAGCAAAGCAACACTTTGCTATCTGCAAGGAAATTGTTATTTCCAAGACCCTCTTATTCACAATTCCTTTCAGAACTTGATTGAGCTGACGCCCCATCATTACTCCTTTCAGCTGCTAATACAGCTTCACGCGCTGCCCTTTGTCTCTCATGCCAAACCCTTCTTCTCCTGCTACGACTTAGATTGCCCCAAGATGAAGACTGCTCATCTGTACTCCAGTGCACATCCCCAGCAAACCCCACAAACGAGTCACTACTAGTTGGCTCCTCACAAATATCATGAACCTGTTGAACCTTAGTCCAGTCCATCTCATCAGATACCTCTTCCAAGCTCCGTGAATCTTCATCCTCATCCCTCATTGACTGTTCCTCACCACCAGACCCATCATTTCCAGAAGACCCCAGAAAAGTATCTTCATCTGATCCTTTTCCTCTCATGTTCCTCATCAGATGCCTGCTTACAAGTTTCACATTCCTGACCCCAGATTGCACTCTCTCAGCCTTGCAATCAGACTTAACTACAACAGGTTGATTCGGTGAAGGGTTGTAACTGTTTTCCTTTTAGGTTGAGGCCTCTTCTGCACTGCCGTATAAAATCCAGATTATCTGCTTTGAACTGGATTATCTGTCAGTGAAGACTCATATAATTCAGTTCAAAGCAGATGATGTGGATTATCTGCTTTGATAATCTGGATTATATGGCAGTGTAGAAGGGGCCCGAGAGACTTAGGCTTGCTCGAATTCATCTAGTTCCTTTCCAGTGCTAAGTGTGAATTCAAACCCTGGTTCCCTGATCCAATATTTAGTAGGGGTGGGAGAAAAGGCAGACACCTAGAGTTGTGATTTTAAACTCTGGTCCTCCAGATGTTTTGGACTTCAGCTCCCCAAATTCCTGACTTTTGATTAAGATGGTTGGAGATTCTGGGTTCAAAGTTCAAAACACCCAAGGAACAAAAGTTCCCATTCATCCTTGTCAGATGTAATCTGAGTTCAAAGAGGCAGCTGACGGGCTCTTCCACTTTGGAGGCCAGGCGTGGTCCAATTTATCCTGTGACACCTGTATGACTAGATGTCTTCATTATCTTCATTTGGTGAAGCCCAATTCTGAAGTTGTCATTTCATACTTAAGGGAATATGCCATCGCACCAGGCGCCTTTGAAAATAAACTGCGATGTGCTTCCTATAAGCCCGGTGGACTGCAGGATGCCTACTTGAGAAGCTCAGGGGTCCAACAACCCAAAAACCACTCCAGGTCAAAGTTAAAGAACAAATAGTTTATTCAGCTACAAAGTCTTTGAAGGACTTGGCACAATGCTTAACGGTTGCAAAAATACAAAAAGAGGGTAAGATGAAAATTCCCTGGGTTGCTAAGACTGTGAAGTCTCCCTTTGCTTCCTCAGAATGGCAAGGAAACTCAAAGATATTCCTCACTCTGACCCTAGGTTACTGAATAGAAGGAGCTACGCCTTCCCTATCTATGCCTAGAGCCAGTTCGAAGGCGAACTGGTGCTGGAATGGCAGTTAGATAACTACAATATACAACCTGGCCCTTGGGATCTTGGGGCAGGGTGGACCTTGTTATTTTAGATCCCACTCTAAATGCCCAAAGTCACTTTAACCACTTAGAACGCTGCCACCAACCTAAAAATACTTTTTAGGATTTCTTTTAAAAATAATAGCTGAGCTAGGCTCTTAAACTGAAGGTAAACTAAGAGGATTTCTGAGGCAAGATATCTTCTCCCAGACTGGGAAATGTGGGAAGGCTGGAAATGGCACACTCTGATGTAATGAGGCACACTGAAAGCTTTCTTGTAAAGACAAATAGAACGTTTATTAACTTAACAGGCTGATCTTAAAAGCACAGATGCATAACGGTTATGCAGAACAGTACTAGAGCGTGTTGGCTTCTCAAGATTGGTTTCTTAACTTCGTTACAAAACTAGACAGTTCAAAACGCATCTATCTAAACTTCCTCCAACTAATATTAAAACTAGTTGTGAGTAGTCTTCACCTAACTAACCTAGCTAGTTAACATAAGAACATAAGAAGAGCCATGCTGAATCGGACCTCAGCCCATCTAGTCCAGCATTCTGTATCACACAGTGGCCCCCAGTTGTACACAGGGATCTCGAGCAGAAGGGAGGGCAAAACTCTAACCTGCTCCCGACCCCCCACAACCAGTACCCAGGGAACCCTGCCTACCTCAACCACTCCGAGGTGGCACTTGAATGTCCTTTTCAGTAACTACCGATACACTTGGTATCCATGAATCTGTCTAATCCTGCCTTGAAGTTGTTCAGGCTAACAGCTGTCACAACCTCTTCTGGAAGTAAATTCCATAACCCAATGACCCTCTGGGTGAAGAAATATTTCCCTTTATTAGTCCTAATTTTCCTACCTTGGAGCTTCAGGGAGTGCCCTCTAGTCCTAGTGTTTTGTGACAAAGAAAATAATTTTTCTTTATTCACCTTTTCTATCCCATGCATGATTTTATACACTTCGATCAAGTCACCTCTTAGACGCCGTCTTTCAAGGCTGAAAAGACCAAGGCGTTGCAACCTGGTTTCATAAGGGAGCCGCTCCATCCCTTGGATCATTCTTGTTGCCCTTTTCTGTACCTTTTCCAGTTCCGTTATATCCTTCTTAAGGTGCGGAGACCAGAATTGTACACAGTACTCCAAATGTGGCCTTACCATAGATTTGTAGAGAGGTAATACAACATTTGCTGACCTATTTTCGATTCCCTTTCTGATCATGCCAAGCATAGAATTTGCTTTTTTCACTGCTGCTGCGCACTGGGTTGACATCTTCATTGAGCTGTCCACCAAAACCCCATCAATTGGTAGGTGTAGTTGGGGTTCTTTGCCCCGATGTGCATGACTTTACACTTGTTTAGGTTAAATGCATTTGCCACTTTGTTGCCCATTCACTCAATTTCGAGAGATCTTTCTGGAGCTCTTTGCAATCAGTTTCATTTTTAACTACCCTGAACAATTTAGTGTCGCCTGCAAACTTTGCTACCTCAGAATTCACTCCTACATCCAGATCATTAATGAATAAATTAAAAACGGACCCAAAACTGAACCTCGGGGTACGCCACTTCTCACCTCTTTCCACCCAGAGAAATGTCCGTTTATTACCACCCTTTGTTTCCTACAGTTTAGCCAGGTTCCAATCCAGGACAAGACCTGTCCCCTGATTCCATGGCTGAAGAGTTCCCTGAGCTCAATCTTCCACAAGCACCCTAGCTACTAACTTTTTCTAGAGTTTTCCTGTAGCTCGCTTCCCAGACACGTGAGCTAATCTCTAAGACCTAGAGATTCCAAAAGCCTGTGACTGACTACCCCTCAGTTCCACACAGAGCTTTTCCTGTCAGCTTATAAGACAACTGTCTTCTCTGACTGCTCACTCTCAGCTCTGTCAAGAGACTGCTGAATAAGCTACACTTTTTCTCTCTCAAGCAGCTTGGCTCCTCCCCTCAGCTCTGAGCCACTCCTAGGCAGCTCTCTCCCTCCCTCCCTCCCTGAGAAGGATCCAAGCCACTCCCCCTTTCCTGGCTATCCTGTTTTACCATGGATGCCAAACTGCCATGCTGCTCTCGGCCTAGCATAAAATGGGTGAGTCCTCACACAGTGCTAATCACAGCAGGGTATCCTTAGCTTATCTAACTCCAGTAGTCAAGCAATTGGTCGTTCATTCATTCAGTACTTACGGTGGCCTATACACAGCTAGCCTGACTGGCCAAGCACATCTGAGCTCTTCTCCTGCCTGAGAAGGACTAAAGAGAGATCTCAAAATGGAGAACTCATCCCCAGGGGAAAAAAGGGGCGGGCCCCAAACCAAAGGGATACATTTTGCAAGGCTCCAGCAGCAAGCTTTGCAAAACTGGCTGCAAACCTGTAAATGATTAACTAACAGGGTGCCAGTGGGTCTATGGCAACCCTAAAGGAAAATGCAAAAGAAAGCTGTCATCCAGAACTGGGAGCAACACAAGACAGGAGTCTGGAAGACGGAACAGGAAAAATATCTTAATTTTCCTACTGTTGGGGCATCCATCTCATAATTCGCCTCTGTTAGAAGAATTGCACTTTCTAAGGATAATGATTAGTACTTGATGTACGGCATGGTTTTGGCAAGTAAATTTGTAATTTAATATATTTTTTTAAAATCAGCTATTTTAGTTGTTAGAGGCTTCTCTCTTGAGTTCCTTTCTCATGATTCTCATTTTCTCTCCCCACTTTCCATGTCTACTTTGTTGCTGACTGCAGGACCGGGTAAGTGAGAATATTACCAGGGAGTGGGTTGATTTTTCATTCCTCTCGGTTAAATTTTTATTAAATATTATCAACAAAAAACTATATACGAGGGCGGGTCAATAAGTCAGTGACTTTTTGAATGAAACACAGGTATTTGGATAAAAAACCATTTTGTTTTCCAACGTCGTCTCCTTTGAGCTCTAAACACTTTGTCCAACGTTTCTCCAATTTTTTTATCCCTTCCAAAAAATAAGATTTGTCGAGGTCATCAAAAATAGGTATTTGTTTGTGAGATGATTTCATCGTTGGAGTCAAATCTCTTTCCACCGAGCCATTTCTTAAGGTTTGGAAACAAGAAATAGACACTCGAGGCTAAATCCAGAGAATAGGGCGGATGAGGGAGCAATTCGTATCCCAATTCATGGATTGTTGCCATGGCAACTGCACAGGTGTGTACCCTTGCATTGTCCTGGTGCAAAAGAACTTTTTTCTTGTCCAAATGCGGTCATCCCTCCCCCCCCCAATCCTCATTAAATCGACCTAATAAGTTGGCATAATATTCACCATTGATTGTTTCACCCTTTTGAAAGTAGTCAGTGTGGATTATACTGTGTGCATCCCAAAAAATGGTCGCCATGACCTTATTGGCTGACAAACCCACCTTGGCTTTCTTTGGCGCCGATTCATCCCGAGAAACCCACTGTTTTGAGCTAGTGTTCTGTTTGGTCTCTGTGTGTGTTGTGGTGGATCAACACTGTTTTGAACTTTAGTTTTGTAAGTACTTTAGAACCATTTAGAACCATTATTGCCCAGGCCTTAATTATGCAAATGACAATGACAATGATGACAATTGCTAACTATGGACCGTTCACCCACCTTGGCTTGCATCCACGTTTCGGTCATGGTTACAGAACGCCAAAACCCGTTCAAACAACGCCAAACACTCCTGCGAAATTGTCACACCATTGCGTTTGTGGTCGATTGTGAGCAAACGCTGCACCCATCTTGCAGAAAGCTTTCTCATACCGAAGTGATCATTTAACATTGAAACCACTGAGCCACGCGAGATGCCTATGGCCTCCACAATCTCTCGCACTTTCAATCTCCGATCGGCCAACACCATATCGTGAATTTTTCCAATTGTTTCGGGTGTAGAGACCTCCAACTGGGCGTCCAGAACATTCGGTATCTTCCGTGCTTGTACGGCCACAACGAAATTCAGCAAACCACTTTTTTACCATTGAAATTGATGGTGCAGAGTCCCCAGAGTATTTATCAAGCGTAGCCTTGGTTTGAGTGATGGTTTTATTCCGCAAAAAATAAGGCTTAATGAGCACACGAAATTCACATTTTCCCATTTTCTCCTCAAATCACGAGGTAGTCTGCTATCAATGCCTGTCAAACACAAACTAAATCAGTGTTTCCCAACGTTTTTTGAGCCACGGCACACTTTTAACATTAAAAAAATTCGGGGGCACACCACCAACCAAAATGACACAAAATGACACTCTAACACAGTAAAGAACAGCTGGGCAATGGTGGCCTGCTGGGAGCAGCTGCTGGGAGTGCCGAAGCCAGGGAGGGGGCGGAGCCAGGCTGCGCCATGCCCCCGCCCCTTCCCCAGCTTCGGCACTCCCAGCAGTTGCTCCCAGCCTTGAGGGGGCAGTGCCAAGCCAGCTGTGCCAGAGCCAGCACAATGCTGGCTTGGCACTGTCCCCTCAAGGCTGGAGCAGCTGCTGGGAGTGCCGAAGCCGGGAGGGCAGAGCCAGGCCCGCGCCATGCCCGCCCCTCCCCCAGCTTCAGCTCTCCTACAGGCCGCGCCATGCCCGCCCCTCCCCAGCTTCAGCTCTCCTACAGAGGAGGAGCATGAGCGGTGGGCGGGCTTCAGTGGGGCGGGGCTCCTCCTCCACGCGGCTTCAGCGAGCGGGGGCGAGAGTCATGGCGGGAGTCATGGCGGATTGGAGGCTGGCTGGGAAACGGCCAAGCAGGCGCGCCGGTCCCTTCTTTTTCTTCGCCACTGCCCGGCCCTTCCTCCCCCCCCCCCCCAAGCAGCAGGAGTTCGGCAGGAGGGGGGAGGAGGAAGGGGGGCAGAGAGCTTTTCTCGTGGCACAGCAGGAGGTCCGTCACGGCACACTAGTGTGCCCACGGCACACTGGTTGAGAAAGACTGAACTAAATGACGCCGCTTGTTCAAATTTTGACAGGAGTCAACTGACAGATGCCTGTTGACAGGAGCAGTGTCGCCCTTTCAGTTCAGAGGCGGGAAATTCAAAAAGTCACGGACTTATTGATCCGCCCTCTTGTATTGTAATACTATCAGAGAAAGAGGTGGAATATATAATAATAGGAAAGTGGGGGGAAAGAAAGAGGTCGACTAAGAGAAAATAAGAATAGAGACAAATAAGAATAAATAAATTTAAAAGTGTCTTTATTTTTGCTGAGAATTTGCCCTAGCTTGAGAAAAGGCAACAGGTTATAGTGATGGCATTTTCAGCGTCAACTGGGAAGGTGAACATGGTTTTGATTAAGATTCAGAAAGGCCTTTATTGGGATATTACAAAACACCAAACGTTTGTCTAATGATTCTGTTAGCTTTTAGGATTCTGGAGGAAACTTTTTGAGGTTTTTTTTTTTGTATTATTATTTGTTTATTTTTGAGATTGTATGATCTACCTTTCAGTACTATGATTCTCTAGGAGGAGAACAATATTTATATTTAGAAATTAATACAAGTGTATTCACGTTTATGCCCAATCAGTAGTTTTCTATTATGCAGAGAGCCTTGTACATTTAGTGGCATAATAGGCACAGGACCTCAATGAATATGAAAAAAATGCAACCATTTCTTTAAAATGGCAGTTTATTTATTTATTTATTTAAATCATTTATAATTATTTACTTATTTACATTATTTCTACCTCGCTCTTCTCAACCCCCGAGGAATCAGCCCATATCAGCCCGAGGCGACTCAGGGCGGCGAACAATCGGTACAATTTGATGCCATCTTTAAAAACATACATCAATAAAATAAGTTTTGTTAGAGTTCTGAAATACAGAATTTTAGCAACACTGTAGAAGCAAGGCACCAGCGCCACCTAGTGTTCACCACCAGAACTTTAGCAACACTGTAGAAGCAAAGCACCAGCGCCACCTAGTGTTCACCACCAGAACTTTAGCAACACTGTAGAAACAAAGCACCAGCGCCACCTAGTGTTCACCACCAGAACTTTAGCTACACTGTAGAAGCTAAGCAGCTTCGCCACATAGTTTTCACCACCAGAACTTTAGCAACACTGTAGAAGCAAAGCACCAGCGCCACCTAGTTTTCACCACCAGAACTTTAGCAACACTGTATAAACAAAGCACCAGCGCCACCTAGTGTTCACCACCAGAACTTTAGCAACACTGTAGAAGCAAAGCACCAGCGCCACCTAGTGTTCACCACCAGAACTTTAGCAACACTGTAGAAGCAAAGCACCAGCGCCACCTAGTTTTCACCACCAGAACTTTAGCAACACTGTAGAAGCAAAGCACCAGCGCCATCTAGTGTTCATCACCAGAACTTTAGCAACACTGTAGAAGCAAAGCACCAGCGCCACCTAGTGTTCACCACCAGAACTTTAGCAACACTGTAGAAGCAAAGCACCAGCGCCACCTAGTGTTCACCACCAGAACTTTAGCAACAATATAGAAGCAAAGCACCAGCGCCACCTAGTGCTCACCACCAGAACTTTAGCTACACTCAAGAAGCAAAGAACCACCGCCACCTAGTGTTCACGACCAGAACTTTAGCAACACTGTAGAAAGCAGGCACCAGCGCCACCTAGTGTTCACCACCAGAACTTTAGCAACACTGTAGAAGCAAAGCACCAGCGCCACCTAGTGTTCACCACCAGAACTTTTTAGCAACAATATAGAAGCAAAGCACCAGCGCCACCTAGTGTTCACGACCAGAACTTTTTAGTAGCAACACTGTAGAAGCAAGGCACCAGCGCCACCTAGTGTTCACCACCAGAACTTTAGCAACACTGTAGAAGCAAAGCACCAGCGCCACCTAGTGTTCAGCACCAGAACTTTAGCAACACTATAGAAGCAAAGCACCAGCGCCACCTAGTGTTCACTACCAAAACCTTAGCAACACTGTAGAAGCAAAGCACCAGCGCCACCTAGTGTTCACCACCAGAATTTTAGCAACACTGTAGAAGCAAAGCACCAGCGCCACCTAGTGTTCACCACCAGAACTTTAGCAACACTATAGAAGCAAAGCACCAGCGCCACCTAGTGTTCACGACCAGAACTTTAGCAACACTGTAGAAGCAAGGCACCAGCGCCACCTAGTGTTCACCACCAGAACTTTAGCAACACTGTAGAAGCAAAGCACCAGCGCCACCTAGTGTTCACCACCAGAACTTTAGCAACACTGTAGAAGCAAAGCACCAGCGCCACCTAGTGTTCACCACCAGAACTTTAGCAACACTGTAGAAGCAAGGCACCAGCGCCACCTAGTGTTCACCACCAGAACTTTAGCAACACTGTAGAAGCAAAGCACCAGCGCCACCTAGTGTTCACCACCAGAACTTTAGCAACACTGTAGAAGCAAGGCACCAGCGCCACCTAGTGTTCACCACCAGAACTTTAGCAACACTGTAGAAGCAAAGCACCAGCGCCACCTAGTGTTCACCACCAGAACTTTAGCAACACTGTAGAAGCAAAGCACCAGCGCCACCTAGTGTTCACCACCAGAACTTTAGCAACACTGTAGAAGCAAAGCACCAGCGCCACCTAGTGTTCACCACCAGAACTTTAGTTTTGTAAGTACTTTAGAACCATTTAGAACCATGATTGCCCAGGCCTAGTAATTATGCTGACAATGACAATGACAATGATGACAATTGCTATGGACTATGGACAGACTTGATGGAGTCTCCGACCACAGAATTCGGCTAGATAACGCCACAAGGCTGTTACATTTAAGCATATTGAATTGACTTAATGTTTTAACTGTTAAGTAATTATTGGTTTTTATTATGTATTTTTATTATGTGTACATGGAGGCATTGAATCGTTGAGTCCCCATCCCTCCCAAGGGGTTGAGAAGGGTGGGGTACAAATATTCTAAATAAATATATAAATAATCTATAGGTTTAATTTGATCTGTTAGTAAATTAGTATTGTGTAGACATAAATGTACTATGTACCACTGTCATGCATTTATTAAGGAGCATGCAAAGAACTGCACACATGTAGAATCCAAACATTTATTTTGGTACCTGGTATCATGCCATAAAAGTTTCTAAAAACCACGAAGACTCCTTGAAATGAATCGGTACAACGATAACTTATTGACAGCAAGAAACAGTGGATTCCGTCCTCTTTAATCTCTTTTCCCCCTCTATCCAGCCTCCAAAGAGCATTTGTGAGGAAATCAGATTTTGTGACTCTACACAAGCTGAGCCTTCCCCTACTTTGCCAGCCAGCCACCCTCCCGTCCTGCAAGCACCAGACGCCATAGAGGTAAGCATAACACCACCACCTGCTGGTGGGATAGGGAATGACAAGAGGCCAATGGTATTACCCAAACAAGTTGAACACAAAACAACAGAGTGACATCAGTGTTGCTGCTGCTGAAATTTGTTTAAAGCAAGGAAAGTCAGGAAGGTTTACCTAGACCAGTGTTTCTCAACCAGTGTGCCGGGGCACACTAGTGTGCCGTGAGCGATCATCAGGTGTGCCGTGGGAAATGGGAACCTCCGGGGGGGGGGGGGGGTCTAGTGTGTTGAACTATAAAAACCTTAAGAAACCTACCTCTATAAAGGCCCCCTCCCCACCCGTTGTCTACTTGGTCTCTCCCTCTCCATGCATTGGGAAGGCCCGCCTCCTTTTCCCCAAGTAGAGACCTCCTCTTGCCTTCTGGGGGTTCTGTGTGGGAAGTTTGGCCCAGTTCTATCATTGGTGGGGTTCAGAATGCTCTTTGATTGTAGGGGAACTATAAATCTCAGCAACTACAACTCCCAAATGTCAAGGTCTATTTCCCCTGGACTCCATCTGCGTTCATATTTGGGCATATTGAGTATTCATGCCAAGTTTGGTCCTGATCCAACATTGTTTGAGTCCACAGTGCTCCCTGGATATAGGTGAACTACAACTCCAAAACTCAAGGTCAATGCCCACCAAACTCTTATAGCATTTTCTCTTGGTTATGGGAGTTCTGTGTGGGAAGTTTCTGTCTTTCTGCAATTCCTGCCAGGATATCTATGTTGTGTTCATCGAAACAGGCCCAGGTTTCACACTGAGTGTATAAATACATTTTTAAAACATATTAACTATATGTATTACTGTGTTAGAGTGTCATTTTGTGTCGTTTTGGTTGGTGGTGTGCCCCAGGATTTTGCAAATGTAAAAAGTGTGCCGCAGCTCAAAAAAGGTTGGGAAACACTGACCTAGACCAAGTACTAGAAACAGTTCAAGGGAAGCCAAATAAAAATTTGACACAAAAATAGACAATTTTTCATGTGTATTTTACAAATCCTGCAGTCAGGTGGGTGAAGAAAGAAATGGATTTGTCTAAAGCAAAATAATTCAGGATTTTTGAGGTGTTCTGGGAATATAGGAATGAAACCAAACAGCTGGGGAAGAAGTGTATAAGACAGTGATAGTCTGTAATAAACAATAGACATGGTTTAGAACCCAAAAATAGGGAATTGAAAATCTAATGGGGGGTTTTTTGGGATTAGTAAAAGGAAGAATTACAAAAAAATTTCCAAAAATTTCTAAAATGTAACTTAATTACTAACGAAATTCGTTAGTAGTTCGTATGCCAGCGCATGCGCATTCCAGATGGTTTTGGCCTACAACTCCCAGAAATCCTAACAGCTGGTAAATTGGCTGGGATTTCTGGGAGTTGTAGGCCAAAACTTGAATAAATTACACTGAATTCTAGATGGGACTCTCCAAATAGGAAGGAGGGAGCGAAGGAGGGAGGGAGGGGGGTATTCTATTCTTGGAAGCAGCAAAAGAAAAGGAGGAGGAGCCCCCCCCCCTGGCTCCTCGCTGCCTCTCTCTCACCCCGATCCCGAGGGAGCGAGGGCCCAAGTTTGCCCAGGCTGGTCATATACCTACATTCCATGCACATGCAATAATACAGCAGTAATAACAATGGGTATAGAAGAGGTAAAATTCAACCAAGTATTCTGACTGTGCTCCCTCCTCAAGCGGTGCAAACTGCAAAGGCTCTTCTCTGAGCCCCGAAAAAGGCAAAACCCGGGCACAGCGTTTGCTGCCTGGGTGCACACACATGCATATTCTTTGGGGGATTTGCTGCAGAATCCCAGGCTCATAGAGAAAGATTCTGCAGCAAATCCCCCAAAGAATATGTATGTGTGTGCACCCAGGCAGCAAACGCTGTGCCCGGGTTTTGGCTTTTCCGGGCTCACAGAGAAGAGCCTTTTTGCAGTTTGCACCCTTGAGGAGGGACCACAGTCAGAATACTTCGGTTTGAATTTTACCTCTTCTTATACCCATTGTTATTACTGCTGTATTATTGCATGTGCATGGAATGTAGGTATATGACCAGTTGATTACTTATAATATTAGGCACTTACAGTAGCATTCATTCTATTATACATTAGGTTGGTTTCTCACCCCAATACTCTTTGATGCTTTAGATCCTGGCAGGCAAGAGAGGCAGGGAAGCCTGGAAAAAATGTAAACAGAGAGGTTTACTCAGAAGTAAATCCACAAAGGAGGGCCCTTCATCCAAAGTGCCCTCCTTTGCAGATTTACTTCTGAGTAAACCTCTCTGTTTACATTTTTTCCGGGCTTCCAGCCGAAAGAAGGAGCGAGTTTAGGGCTTGCCTTGCCATAATACTTATTGGCAAGGAGGCGGGAGGGTGGTGAGAGAGAAGGAGGGTGCCCCCTTACGACCTAATAACGACACTTAACAAAATCCTGGCCCCCGAAGTTCTATAAAGAAAGTCCACTTCCTGGTTGGCGTTCCAGGTGCGGAAATACTCGAAAGTAGCATTTCTTACGAATTTCTTACGAAACGAATCATTTTCATAACTTTTTTTTCTCATGCCTAATAAACAAATATATTTTATTATTGACAACATGTTTATGTGATACTCTCTTAGAAATTAGATTGATCTTAAAGTGAAAGAGTTATTCACATTAAATTTTTATACTTTTTTTACATTTTATACTGAACAATTGGTTATTTCTCACCATATGATAGGAAAACCCCAATATGTATTAGAACGTATTAGAAAGTATAATTGTCCATGTATTCCTGTGTCTCTTATAGTCTCCAAACATAAATACTAAACGCTTGGTTGATTTGTCTGTAAATCTTTTAGACCTGTGGCTCCCAAAGTGGGTGGTACGACCCTGGTGGGCGGTGGGAGTGATCCAAGGGGGCGCAAGGAGGCTCAGGAGAATTTGGGGGGCGCTGAACCCCTGTAAGGGGGCGGTAGCGTGAGCCAGGAATGCTTCCCATTTGCAGGGTCATGCACTTGCGAGGACGTCCCCGTTGGAAGAAAGAGGCGATACACGGAGCGGGGTTGGCGAGAGGAAGGGGGCACATGCTGCAGTTTCCACAGGGATTCCAACTCACAGGGACACAATCGCAAGCGCACGATCCCCGGGCAAACATTGCCGTGGAAACCGCAGCGTGCACCTCCTCCTTCTCCTTCTTTTCTAAGAGAGTATCACATAAAACCAGAGGGGCCCCAGCGATTCTGCGATGTAGCGGCCGTACAGAGCGCCACCGGCTGGGCGGGGCGTCACCAGCTGGGAGGCGCGCGGCACCACCTCGCTTCCGCGCCCCCGCCCCGCCGCCGGGTGCCAGCCGCCAGCCATTTCTGCGCATGCCCAGCGCCTGTAGTTTCTTCTGGGCATGCGCGAATGTCTGCGCATGGGCACTGAGTCCCGAGCACGCCTGCGGCTTTGGAGCCAGCGCGCGCGCGTGCGCTGGTGCGCATGCGCGCAGACGTTCGCGCATGCGCAGAAACGTAGTGCCGGGAGGCTGCAGCACGCCTCCGAAGCACAGACATTTTCGCATGCCCAGAAGCAACTACAGTCCGTGCTTCAGGAGGTGTGTGCGAAAGCGGCGCGGCGCGGAAGTGGCGGCGGCGGAAGCGGCGGCGGCGGCATGATGCGCGGCGGGGGCACCAAAATTTACCAGCGTACTCCCGGAAAAGGTCAGGCGGCCCCTGACATAAACACGTAGTCAACAATAAAATATTATTGTTTATTACAGACTATCACTGTCTTATACACTTCTGCCGCCACTACCACCGAGGAAGGCTTGCCTATCTCTCCTCCTCCCTCGTTCCGTGCGAGGTTTCCCGGGCGAGGAGGGAGCCATTGCCATGGGGCTTGTCCGTGGGGCTCTCTACCGCCCCCTTGGATCAATCCACCGCCCCCCAGGGGCGGTAGTGCCCACTTTGGGAATGTCGGCTCTTCAGAACTCTTACTTCGAGATCTCATATGCAAAGCACATACCCTTCTGATAAGTTGGAGCCGTACATCCATCTCCCTCGTGAGAAAAAATCAGCAGTCTTTTATAGTTTTGATCAATTTGTTCACTTCAAAGCCAACGCAGCTGCAAGCACTAGCCACAGCAAAGACATTCAAAAGTTGGTATTCGGACAGTGCTTTTACTGTACTAAGTCAATGGCTACGAAATCAAAGACAAGCTATAGTGTTCGCCACCGCTCCTCATTGGCCTACATAGGAATAGGGTATATTTTAGTGTTAGCTGAAGTCAAGGAGTCTGCATTTAATTGCAATCCTAAATTGGAACATGGGAGGAGGCTGCTGACATTAACATCAGACTCGATCACGGGACAGAAATTTTGTGAGCTTCTAAACATCGCTGAAGCCCAACTCTCAGCATTTGTCACTGTTTACTCAGCATAATGAAGGTTGCCATTCAACATTTGAAGGGCTATGCCATTCTTAGCCCTGCTTTATCTCTGACTAGCTTGGGGACCCGGCCCGGCCCTATTTGAGAAAGGCATTGTGTGCCAAAGTTGGCCCTTATCAGATGTTTAAGAGGGTCGCAGTGGTCTCAGGAAGTTAGTGAAGGTACTGTGAGTCCCATCGGCCATGGTCCATCGCTTTGAACCAGATTATATGAGCGTGGACTCAGAAAACCTAGTTCAAAGCCGATATAGTGGGTTTTTCTGCCGTAACATTCAGGGTTATAAGCCTGTGTGGAAGGTCATTGGGTTATGTGAGTTCCTTTGCACACATCTGAATAAAATCCCATGCTATGTGCTTTGAACCAGATTATATGTGTGGACTCAGAAAACCCAGTTCAAAGCAGATATTGTGGGTTTTTCTGCCTGAACATTCAGGGTTATTAGCCTGTGTGGAAGGTCCCTGGGTTATGTGAGTTCCTTTGCTCACATCTGAATAAAATCGCATGCTATATGCTTTGAGCCAGATTATATGAGTGTGGACTCAGAAACCCCAGCTCACAGCAGATTTTGTGGGGTTTTTTCTGCCTGAACATTCAGGGTTATAAGCCTGTGTGGAAGGTCCCTGGGTTATGTGAGTTCCTTTGCTCACATCTGAATAAAATCGCATGCTATATGCTTTGAACCAGATTATATGAGTGTGGACTCAGAAAACGCAGTTCAAAGCAGATATTGTGGGTTTTTCTGCCTTAATATGCAGGGTTATAGGCTGTGTGGAAGGGCCCTGGGCTATCTGAGTTCCTCCCACCATGGCTG
>JARBWK010000128.1:0-64402 GCA_030556195.1 Anolis apletophallus | reverse complement strand
CTCCCCTTCACCCTTTCCTTCTCTCCTTCCTTTCCCTCCCTCCCTCTCTCTTTCCCTTCCTTGTTCTTCCTTTTTTTCCTCCTTCCCTCCCTCTTTCCTTCCTTCCTTCCTTACCTTCCTTCCTTCCTTTCTCACCTCTTTCTTTCTCGCCTGCCTTGCTTTCCTCCCTCCCTCATTCCTTCCATTCTTCCTTGCTTTATTTCCTCTCTGCCTTGAGTATTTGCTGCTTTGGTTGTGGGGGTTTTGTGTGGGAAGTAGTTGCCCCAATTCTGTTCGTGGGGTTCAGAATGCTCTTTCATTATAGGTGAACTATAAATCCCGGCAACTACAACTCCCAAATGTCAAGGTCTATTTCCCCCAAACTCCATGTGTGTTCAGATCTGGGCATATTGAGTATCCGTGCCAAGTTTGGTCCAGATCCATCATTGTTTGAGTCCACAAAGCTCTCTGAATATAGGTGAACTACAACTCCCAAACTCAAGGTCAATGCCCACCAAACCCTTCTAGTGTTTTCTGTTGGTCATGGGAGTCCTGTGAGCCACGTTTGGTTTAGTTCCATCATTGGTGGAGTTCAGGATGCTCTTCGATTGCGGGTGAACTATAACTCCCAGCAATTACAACTCCCAAATGACAAAATCAATTTTCTGACTGATGGTCCCTCCTTGGGTTAGTATTAGTATGTTTTGTGGCCAAATTTGGCAGCAATTTGTCGAGTGGTTTTTGAGTTATGTTAATCCCACAAATGAATATATATATATATATACACACACACACACACATACACACACAATATATATATATATAGAGAGAGAGGGGGGGAGCACAACAGCGCAGACAGAAAAGCAAACATCACAAGGAAACATGTCTGTGTGAACATTAGGAAGAACTTCCTGACTGTGAGTTGTTCGGCAGTGGAACTCTCTGCCTCAGAATGTGTTTCCGTCTGGCTGCTCTCTTTCCAGCCGGCTTCCCTGAGGACCGGGCACGCTTTCCCTGAGAACTGGGTGACTGCGATAAAAACTAAACACAGAGAAAGTCTGACAGCTGTTGAGCAGCTGTTGCGTTCATCGAAACAGGCCCAGGTTTCACACTGAGTGTATAAATACATTCAAAAACGTATTAACTATATGTATTACTGTGTTACAGTGTCGTTTTGTGTCATTTTGGTTGGTGGTGTGCCCCAGGATTTTGTCAATGTGAAAAGTGTGCCTCGGCTCAAAAAAGGTTGGGAAACACTGTTTTAAGGCCTTGAATTATTGCCTCGGCTGTAAGCCGCCTTGACTCCCCTTCGGGGTTGGGAAAGGCGGGATATAAGCAGGCCCGGATTACCCATAAGGCCAACCTAGGCCATGGCCTAGGGGTGCAGGCCGAAAGGGGCGCAGTTCAGGGACCAAAAAAAACGTTGCAACAAAACTGCAATGCACGGCATGGAGAGGACTCTCTCTCTCTCTCTCTCTGGGGGGAAGGCGGGGGAAAGCGCTGCGAGGGGGCGGGAGAGGAGGGAATGGCGCCCCCCTCGCCATCGCCCCCGCCCCCTTGTCACGGAAGGAGGGCGCGAAGAGGAGGAGGCGGAGGGAAGCCCCCGGGGCCGCTGGCGGGCATGCGCGGCACCCAGGAACATGGCAGAGAAGGCGAGGCCGCGGCGCTCACGCCCTCCCTCCTGCCGCGCTTGCCCGTAGGCGTCCCTCCGCCTCTTGAGTCGAGGAGGAGGAAGGAAGGGAAGCCCCGCCCCCCAGGCCACTTCCGGGCATGCGTGGCAGGAGGAAGGACGCGAGCGCTACAGCCTCTGCCTCCTCCGCCATGTTCCTGGGTGCCGCAGCGGCCCCGGGGGCTTCCCTTCCTTTCTCCTCCTCCTCTGAGGAGGAAGGAAGGGAAGCCCCCGGGGCCGCTGCCGCGCATGCGCGGTACCCAGGAACATGGCGCGGGGCCTCCAAAGTGTGGCCTAGGGCGCCAAAAGGGCGTAATCCGGGCCTGGATACAAGCATAAAAAGTAAGTAAGTAAATAAATAAGTATTTCAACATGGCTGCAGTAGAGTCCGGATGATTGGCAGGGCTCGGAGGACATGACATTGCATGAACGACGTGCAGAATAATTTCCGGAATGCTTCGCTATCCAAAAGCAAGTAAGCTTTGCTCGCCGTTTGCTCCGGGGCAAAAAAAAACTCCTTTCCTTGAGTTCCTTAAAATTGTAAACAACGTAATTCAGTTTTGTATTTCTAAAAAAAAAAAAAATTACGACGCATGCGCAAAACCACATATATACATACACACACATACACACACATACACACATAACACACACACACATAACGGACTGGGCCACAGCAATGCTTGGCAGGTGGCGAGCTAGTCTATAATATATATATATATATATATATATATATATATATATATATATATAAAAAGAGCTGTCATCCTAAGTAGCCTATAGACAGCAAAAGCACACAAGGCAGACACACCAAATCAGCCCACATACACACAAAACCCCACGAGGTATGTTTACCACCCCAAAAAATAAAATAAAAATTGAACAACACGACCAAAAATACAAAACAAACAATTGGACGACAACTCCCATGATCCCCCACCACCACCTCCCTCTGGCAGTTTGGAGTGTCGGAATGTTGGTGGTGCTGGCCAATCAGAGGCGTTATGCAAATAATCCCACAGTGGCAACCAATCAGAAAGCTGGCACATATCCACATACAAACAAGCATTCGCTTTGTTGTCCCAGGCCTGGGAATACAGTGGGACAGGACGACAATGCAACAAAAGGAAGATACACATCCCAACTCCTCCTGAGCAAACTGCTAAAGGTCTCTTAATGTTATCAACAAGAGGCAAAATGGCCATCTGCCAAGAGTCCTTTGATTGTGCCTTCCCACCATGTGGGTAGAAGGGGTTAGCCACAGACTATGGCACAGCAACGCGTGCACGGGTCAGCTAGTCTATCTATCTATATCTATATCTATCTATATATACATATATACATATATACATATGTATATACACACAGTATATATATATAGAGAGAGAGAGAGAGAGCGGAATGTATGTATGTATGTATGTGGCAGCGTTCTGATTGGCTCCCGGCCTCTACATTCTGACAACATGATTGGTTGTCAGTGAGGGCGTATTTGCATAACGCCTCTAATTGGCCAGCCAACACGAACATTCCAACACTCTAAAGTGGCAGAGGGGGAAAAGGCAAAGGCCTGAGGCAGTCAGGCATGGTGGGAATTTAAGGCCAAAGCATTTTGCGACCCCCAGCAATGACAGAACAAGACCAAACTGGGCAGAAAGAACCCCCCAAGACCCACTTTACATCCTGGTGCAGTTTGAGGAATGAAGGGACTTCCAGTACTTTAACTCACTTCCTTAGAGCATTGTGGCCCACACCAATGACGGATCAGGACCAAACTTGGCACACAGAGGCCCAATGGCCCACTTTACAGCCTGGAGCACTTTAGGGCAGGATGAGCCTCAAATCATGGGATTTGCAGTACTTTCACGCGATTCACTTCCCACAGAACACTGTAGCCCCTACAAATCACAGACCAGGCCCAAAATGTACAGTAAGGCTTCCTTAACTTGATTTTCCTGACTAGGCCTCAGCTCATGGGATATTGTTTAGGGCCTGAACTGTCAGTAAGGCTTCTTCAACTTGATTTTCCTGTAGGCCCCCAACAATGAACGAACAAGACCAAACTTGGCACACAGACCCCCAAAGATGCACCCTACATCCTGGTGCAGTTTGAGGGAGGATGGACCACTGATGATGGGACTTGCAGTACTTTAATTCACTTCCTTAGAGTACTGTGGCCCACGCCAATGACGAATCAGGACTAAACTTGGCACACAGAGGCCCAATGGCCCACTTCACACACTTGGTCCGTTTTACGGCAGAATGGCCCACATATGATGGGATTTCCAGTACCTTCACCCGATTCACTTCCCACAGAACATTGTAGCCCCTACAAATCACAGACAAGTCCCAAACTTGACACACAGAATACTCATGACCCACTCTACATCCTGATGCTGTTCTAAGGGGGATGGCCCATGGATGATGGGATCTGCAGTCCCTTCACTCACTCATTTGAGAAACGTATTAGTTGGTGTTTAGCAGTGATGTATATATGTGGCTCGCAGTTGTGTCAGGAATGTTAGTGAAGGTACTGCGAGTCCCATCGTCCATGGCCCACCCTCCTCCAGACAGCACCAGGATGTAGAGTGGGTCATGGAGGCTCTGTCTGGCAAGTTAGGCCTTGATCCATCATTATTGGGACTCGCAGTGATATCATGTAATTACTGAAGGTACTGCAAGTCCCATCGCCTGTGGTCTGTCCTCCTCTCAACTGCACCAGGATGTAGAGTGGGTCATGGGGGCTCTGTGTGGCAAGTTTGGCCTTGATCCATCATTATTGGAACTCGCAGTTTAGAGTGTCGGAATGTTGGTGGTGCTGGCCAATAGGGAGGGAGGTAGGTGGCTGGGAGCAGTTTAGAGTCAGTTGGTGGTAGGGGGAGGGAGAAGAGTCAGAGGACAGAGAGAAGAGAAAAGCTGAGGGATGAGGGGGAGAGGGAAGAAAGGAAGTATAAAAGGCAGGAAGCGATGTTACTGTTGGTCTTCGCCACATGCACACTTACACACATATATACATGCACTGAAATACACACATGCACACATACATACACACATCTGTAATTACACACATATACATATACAAAACCACACATATACATAAGTACGCACATATACACGCATATACATATACACATATACATAAGTACACACACATAGACGGATGGAGTGAAGGAAGGAAAGAAGAGAGAAGAAAAGAACACAGAAACACATACACACATATATACATGCACGGAAATATACAAATATACACATACACACATACATAAACACACCTGTACTTACACACATCAACACATATACACGCACATACATATACAAACACACATATTTGTGTGTTTACGCATGTACATATACACGCATATATAACTCTTCGGCGTTGAGTATTTATGTCACAGCGGATAGGCAACAGAAATATAGAAGTTTAATTCCCCATCGGCCCAAAAACTCCAGTCTCTGTTCGTGTGAATAATGAAACTCACATTCAATTCACAAGGTAAATATATAACTTTGTATTGAATTGTATTTAACAATAACTGGCAAAACATCGAAAAACAACAGCCATCACAGCTACCTTTCTAAACATCCTTTCCTCACAGATATTAAATCCCAACTGACAAATCCCAACTGTCACTTTGTAACTGACATTCCTCAAGGTTCCATTTAGCAGTCTTGAGACAGCGCCATCTGGTGTCAAACATGTCACACTGCAGGTCATCTCAAACTGCGAAAATATATCTTGTGCTGACTCATGAATTGCTATTCAAAATGCAATAATCTGACAATAACTACACACACAGTCCCCAAATTAAAAAAAATCCCACAGCAACGCGTGGCCGGGTCAGCTAGTTCCCTCTATTCTTTTCTAAGTATTCCGGAATGTTCTAACATTTTGTTTCGTGTGCCTTCGGGGGAGAAAGCCTGTTTGGTTATTGCAGATCCAGTTGTTAAGGAATTCTTTAGATCTTGTGGCAAGGATATTAGTAAATAATTCGTAATCAAGATTTAAGAGGGAGATTGGGCGGTAGTTCTCGATTGCTTCCGGGTCGTTCCCTTCCTTCGGAAAGATTATAATATTGGCAGTTTTCCATGTGTTTGGGATTTTACCATTGTTCATGATATTATTCATGACTTCCTTTAAATATGGGATTAACACATCTTTCATCTATATATATAAAAGGGAAGTGGTCGTGCAACGAGGCAAATGCACGCCAAAACTGCATTTCCCACAAACACAAAAAACACAGGGCCACTCATCCATACCCCGAGGTACATACTCCACCCACTAAAACACCCCGAAACACCACACAACACCCCCAAAACATCCCCCGGAAAAAAACATTACTACGCATGCGCAACATCCGACCGGCCCCGTGCCACCACCACCGAACACACCACCTCCGCTACCTTCACAGCCTTCTTCGCCGCCTCCACGCCGCTTCCCGCATGCTAACCAACACCCACATCCCGGGAGGACACCACCACGGTGCCACCCGCATGACCCTCCACCAGGAGAGCCAGCAAAACGACGAAGGAGAACGCCGCAGCCACGGGACTACAACTCCCAGAAGGCTCCGGGCGGCTCACTCGGAAGAAGGACGGAGACAGGACCGGAAATAGGCCAGAGTCGCGCACGGGCCTTCTGGGAGCCGGGGGCGAGGGGTGAGCCTCCATTACCCTGCCGGCGCCGGCGCCGTGCCCGGCTCTTCCGCCCCCTTCTCGCTCTCCTCCACCACCTCTCTTCCGCTGGCCGGGGAGGAGGCCGCAGGGAGAGAGAGCGCCCGGTTCCCCTTCGACCTCCTCTTCGGCCACCGGAAGAGAGGCGGCAGAGGCCTCTCCGCCGCCGCCCACCGCCTCCCTTCCGCTGCCCGGGGATGGGGCCGGGGGGAAGCCACGCCGTCTCTCCCTGCTGCAGTCTCTTCGGACAGCGGAAAGGAGAGGAGGCAGGCGGCGTAGGAGAGCCCTCTGCCGCCTCTCTTCCGCAGCCCAAGGAGGAGGCCACAGGGAGAGGGGTTGCCCGGTTCCCCTTCGACCTCCTCTTCGGCCACCGGAAGAGAGGCGGGAGAGGCCTCTCCGCCGCCGCCCACCGCCTCCCTTCCGCTGCCCGGGACGAGGCCGAGGGAGAGCCGCCCCGTCTCTCTCCCTACGGCCTCCTCTTCGGACAGCGGAAGGAGGCGGCGGACGGTAGGAGAGCCCTCAACCGCCTCTCCTCCGCTGCCCGAGGAGAGGGCCGCAGGGGAAGGAGATCGAACGGCAGCCCTTCGCCCTCCTCTTCGGCCTCCTCCTCTACACAAATACACACACACACATATATACACTACAACATATACACACAAACATAAAAACACATACAAATACACAACAACATACAAAAACAAATATATCTACACACCTATACATACACATCCACACTAATATATACACATATATACACACACTTATCATCACATCTCCATATATACACATACATACATAAACACACACATATACACACGTAATCAAACACAAAAAACCCACAGATAAATACACACACATATATACACACATACCAATAACTACATACACACACACACAAATACACACACACACATACATACACACACAAAAAACCCCAATACATGCACACACACACACCCAAAAAAACATACACACATACAACTATAAACACACACACACATATCTACACACAACAAACATTCTCACATCATTCCCACAACTTACATACCCAGACTTCCTCACATCACCAACATAGGGCACAGCAACGCGTGCCGGGTTCAGCTAGTTTTTTTATAGTATTGTTCTGTACGTCCATCTGGGCCCGGGGCTTCCCCGGGTTTACGTTTTTTAATAGCAGTTTCAATTTCCTTCTTCGATATTAGTTTATTTAATTGTTCTCTTACCTTATCGTCGACTTTCTCTAATTTTTTTAACTCACATAGTTTTGAACGTTCTCTTTGTTATTATTTTTTGCTTTATATAATTCTTGGTAGAAGGTTCTCAATCCCTTTAATATTTCTTTAGCATTGGTATAGATTCTTTTTCTTCTTTTTTTAATTTTATTTACTGAATTATTTTGTTTTTGTGTTTTTGAATGGAAGGGCCAGCCATTTTCCTGGTTTATTTGCGCTTTCAAAATTTCTTTGTTTCAAAAATTTTATCTGTTCTAATGTTAATAAATTGATTTGGTTTTTTAAAAATTAATTGTAGATTGTTTTCAGTATTTTTATCTTTAGGCTTTTCCTCCATTTCTTTTTCTGTTTTTGTCTAGATCTTTTTGTAATTCAACAAGTTCTAAATTTCTGGATTTTCTTTAAAAAAATTGTTGTGAAATAAAGTAGCCGCGCATGACCGCCTTACTTGTGTCCCATAAATTAGTTAGTTCCATATCTGGCTGGTCGTTCAGCTCAAAATATTCTTTCAATAAATTTTTTTTTTGTATTTTTCATCATTTTTTAATAACCAGTCATTTTATTTATTTATTTATTTATTTATTTATTTATTTAATGTTTCGGCTTCTAGACCGCTTCCTCTAGAAGCTGGGAGCGGTTTACAGCAAAGTGAAACAAGCAGCACAGTATATAACAAGCAAGACTAAAATACTAGATATTACTATTACTAAAATCTATATATATAAAAAGAGAATGGTCGTGCAACGGGGCAAATAGACAGGAAAACTATAAGCCCCAGAAGCACTAAACCACCCAAACACATTCCGCCATACCACGAGGTACCTACAGGGCACAGAAAACCCGCCCTAGATACCTTGCAGGACCCCCAAACACCCCCCCAAACCCCATAGACACATAGCGCAGCGGCGTTAGATGACTGCAAACGGCCTCCTTCCCCCGCGAGGGGAGGGGAGGGGAGGGGGAAAAGCCGCACTAAAAATGATGGCAGCACACTCATAACCACCCCCCACAAAACCCCAGACCCCCGCACACCCCTCTCTCACATATTCCTCCTCCGGTGGCTATCTCCGATACGGCGCGCTTCCGCAACACGGCACAGTTGCGGAAAGGGGGACCTTTGCAAGGACGACGGCGCTGTGCCCACCTCCTCCGCCACTTCCTCAGCCTCGCCACCTCCCAGCTGCTCCCGGGAGGGGGGCCGAGAGGGGGCACTTCGCTAAGAGCACGGCGGCACCGTGCTCGCCTCTTCCGCCGCCTCCCCGCCCTCCATCGCCACCTCCAAGCCGCTTCCGGGAGGCGGCGGAAGAGGCGGCCACAGCACCGCCTTGGTCTTTCCAAACCTCCTCCTTCCAGCCCACCTCCCGGAAGTGGCGATGGAGGGCGCGGAGGCGGCGGAAGAGGCGACCATGGCGCCGCCTTGCTCTTAGCGATGTGCGTCCTCCCGGCCCCCCTCCCGGGAGTGGCTGGGAGGTTGCAAGGGCGAGGAGGCGGCGGAAGAGGCGGCCACAGCGCCGCCGTGCTCTTAGCGAACTGCCCCTTCCCGGCCCCCCTCCCGGGACCGGCTGGGAGGTGGCGAGGCCGAGGAAGCAACGGAGGAGGCGGGCACGGCGCCGTCGTCCTCGCGAAGGTCTCCCTTTCCACAACCGTGCCGTGTTGCGGAAGCGCGCCGTATCGGAGACAGACACCGACGAAGAGAAAGCGGACAAGAAAAAAGTAAGGAGCGCAAAAGAAAAGAATACAAGGATGGAAGGAGAGAAGAAAGGAAAAAAATTTAAGGAAGGAGGGAAGGAGGAGAGGAAAACAAAGAAAAAAGACTGATAAATGGAAGGAGGGGGAAGGAAAACAAACCAGAAAGGAAGAAAAAAGCCACAGCGAAGCGTGGCCAGGTCAGCTAGTAATTGGCTAAAATAGATACTAAAACTACCACAAGTATAAAACTATGCAGAGAGCAGGAGCAATTTACTCGGCCGGGAAGGCCGAGCGGAAGAGAGCCGTCTTGCAGGCTCTACGAAAGGAAGACAGTTCCGCGATACCTCTGGCTTCCTCTGGTAGCGCATTCCACAAGGTTGGTGCAGCTACCGAGAAAGCTCTTTGTCTGGTTGAAGGCAAGCGGTACTGTCTGACGGAAGGGACGTTGAGCGTAGGGATCTCTGGGGACAGTATGGGGAGAGGCAGTCCCTCAAGTACACTGGCCCAAGACCATGCATGGCCTTAAAGGTTAACACCAGCACCTTGAAGGAGATCCGGTGCTCAATAGGTAGCCAGTGCAGTTGCCGCAGCATTAGTGTAATATGGCATCTCGCCGGAGCCCTGGCGAGAAGACGTGCCGCAGCATTCTGCAATAGCTTGAGCTTCCGGATCATCCCCAAGGGAAGGCCAATGTATAGGGCGCAGGGCCGGTTCGTCCATTAGGTGGACTACGCAGGTGCGTAGGGCGATGTCACCCGGGAGGCACGTCGCCACCTGGGAGGGCCGCCGGCTCTGCCCCGCCGCCCGTGCCGCGCTGCCCCGCCCTGCCATTGAGCCGGCCAGGCCTCCGCAGCCGGCTCCGCGGCCTGCGCCGCGCCGCCACACCGGCCGGGCCTTTGTTAGGCCAGCCGCGCCTCCACATGTAGGAGCTTCTGCGCATGCGCAAAAAAGCTCTGCGCATGCATACTGGCTCCAGAGCGCACCTCCTGCTTTGGAGCCAGTGTGCGTCTTGCGCAGTTCAGCAGCGCACTGGGCTCCAAAGCGGGAGCGCGCTCTGGAGCGAGTGCGCGTGTGCACAGATTGGTGCATGCGCACTGGGCTCCCCTCGGGAGCAACTGGGGGGGGGGCGCAAACATTTTTTTCACGTACCCCCGGGAACAGGTAGGTCTGCCCCTGATAGGGCGTTGCAGTAATCTATAAAACAATAATACATCATGTAATCCAGGCTATAAACACAAGTATAGGTATTAGGGTCGGATGGATGATGTGGCTTACCAAAGATGAAGTATCTAGGGACATCAAAAAGACCGTGTATACGGCAACCCCTTGTGGTTAAGCATTGTACTTAAATAGTCTCTATAATTGGGGCGTGGTTATTGAAACAATCAGGGTGGAGTAATTGGATCAATGAGGGTGGAGTAATAAGGGTGGAGTAATTAGGTCAAGAGGTGGTTGATACTCAAAGAGTCATTGAGGCCTCTTGGGAACTCACAGGCTAACCTGGTTATCCATTTTACTTCGCAACGAAGGAGTGCACCCTGAAGGCATCCATGAGGTTTTGAAGTGACCCTCTCGGGTCTTGTAGCACGAACTGAGATTTCAAACTGTGAGAGGCTGCGACTGTGTTGATCCTCATGTCCTGCTGTATCATCTTTCATCATGGGGAGAGTGCTTTCGTGTAGAACGATGTGTGTATATGTGTAGAACTATCTGCGTACCAACTATTGTGAAGCTGCTGAGTTAACATACCCTTGTAATATTCCATTATTAGGGCTGATTATAGAGGGAGAACCTGATAATACAAATCATATATATATTTCCTGAATGACTGCTTTAATGCCTATGTGATTTAGTGTATAGGCTTGTGTTTGTATAGTTGTACCACACAAGATAGGTTTGCTGTGCTGTGATGGAGACTAGCATGGTCTTCGTCCCATGCCCCGAACGGAAGCCGGATTTAGCCTCCATGCACCTGATGTATTGCCAAGTTTGAGTGTCAATTCAATAGAGGCATGGTCCAATATTATTTATTTATTTATTTATTTATTTATTTATTTATTTATTCACATTTGATTGGCCGCCCTTCCCCAAATCTTGGATGAATTTTTGCAGTGTGACATGTTTGACACCAGATGGCGCTGTCTCAAGACTGCTAAATGGAACCTTGAGGAATGTCAGTTACAAAGTGACAGTTGGGATTTGACAGTGGGGATTTAATATCTGTGAGGAAAGGATGTTTAGAAAGGTAGCTGTGATGGCTGTTGTTTTCCGATGTTTAGCCAGTTATTGTTAAATACAATTCAATACAAAGTTATATATTTACTTTTTGAATTGAATGAGAGTTTCATTATTCACACGAACAGAGACTGGAGTTTTTGGGCCGATGGGGAATTAAACTTCTATATTTCTGTTGCCTATCCGCTGTGACATAAATACTCAACGCCGAAGATTTTTGCCTTAGAACTACTTGAGATTATACTTTTAGAAACCCAGAGCATGTCGATCCTGGACCATGTTCTCCTTCTCCTCGAAAAGTAAGTAGAATCTTTAATATTGTTCTCATGGAATCGCCAGGAATCTTTTAACTCAAAATTTTCTGTTACGTCAAAAAAAATTTTTTTTTTGGGAAGTTTACTTGCAGAGGTTCTATTTTGGGGGCTATTGTAGTTTTTGTCAAGATTCGCAGTAACGATTCCATAGAAGTCGCCCAAAATCAGGTAACTATCACATTCAGTCATTAACATTTTTTTCATTAAAAAACTCAAAAAAATTGATTTTTGATCAATTTGGTGCATATATATATACAGATAACCAATTCCCCCCCCCCCCTTTTACCAAATTCAAAATTAGGGTTTAAGTCTGGTTTAATACAGGGCTGTCCAACAGGGGGTCCTGGGGCCGTACATGGCCCCCGAGCCCTTCCCTGCGGCCCCCTAACTTGTTTTATTAAAATACTTTTTTTTTAAAAAAAAACTACTTCCGGGTTTAGGCAAGCATCGCGAGACTACGCCAGCCACAGACGGGATTTCGAGAGAGGTCGAAATCCCGTCTGTGGCTGCGTAGTCTCACGATAGCTGCCGAAATCTCTGGTCCCGCGGGATTTGCGGCTGGCCTGGGCGCGCGCCTCCTCCTCCCTCGCGGCTGCTTCCAGGCCAGCCCCCCTTCCCTCAGAGAGAGGGAGGAGGGGAGTGAGGCAGGGAAAGCCCCTCCTGGCTCCGTCCTCTTCCTGTGGAGGGCCCTCGCTTCCCGCCCCGCGGATGGTGGAGTAATAAGGGGGAGCCGCCGCGCCCGGACTGAGCTTGGCCTCGGCTCCAGCGGGGCTCTTCGGGGGCAGCGGCGGCGTTGGCGCTTCGGCCCGGTGGCGGGGCTCCCGCAGTATGGGTAAGGATCAATCAATCTAAAAACAGTGGGACGTTGGGTGAGGGGGGGAGGGGTCCCTCAGCGGCGGTTTCCTTGGCGACGCTTCCACCCCCTCCTCCGCCCCCCCTCCCCTTGTTGTGCTGCCTTCCCCGCGTGCAGGGCGCAACGTGGCTTCCTTTGCGCCTGCCCCCGCGGCTTGTTTTCCCTTCAGGGAGGGAGGGAGGGAGCTCTTTGGGCCTCCTCCACCCGCCTCTGGGAAAGGAGGCCCCATCAAGCCCTGCGATGGCATTGAGGTGTTTGGGTTTTTTTTGGTGTGTCCCAATTTGAGTGTGGACTCAAAGGTATTAGGAAACATTCCCCCAAATCCACCAGTGTTCCCATTTGGGCATATTGAGTATTCATGCCAAGTTTGGTCCAGATCCATCATTATTTGAGTCCACAGTGCTCTCTGGGTGGAGGTGAATTACAACTCCACAACTCAAGGTCAGTTGTAAGTAAATTGGAGCCAGGGAGGGGGTGGAGCGGGGGCGGGGCGGAGGCAGACCCTTCGGCCCCTCAGGTGATCAGTGACCAGAATTCCGGCCCTTGGGCCCATAGAAGTTGGACAGCCCTGCCTTAGAAAATGGAAAGTTTGTTTCCTTTTTTCGGGCACATTCAGGCCGTTCACGTTAAATGAAAGGCACTTTGCCTCCATACTTTGTTTATAATTCTTCGTCCTGCACAGAGCTCTCCTCTCCGTTGGTGCTTAGTTCTAATTCTTCCTCTCCGTCTTGATCTTGTTCCTTTTCTTCATCTTTTCCTTTGAGGTTTATTGGGTCATTAAATCTTAATATATCACCCGATCTTTCTGATTTACTATCAGCAAGTTTCCTTGCAGGAATTTGAGCTTTTTGATTCTTTTGACCTCGTCTGTCTTCTTTCTTTCTTTCTTGATTTGGGATTTAACAAGTGTTCCCATTTTTGATAGAATTCTTCTGCTTTTCCCCGAGACTTAATCTAGTACTTCTCATTTTTAAAGGTGAATTGTAGTCCTTCAATTTTCTCCCATTTAAATCTGATGTCTTTTTGTTTCAACAAGTCCGTAAGAAAATAGTATTTTTTCCTATTTTCCAGAATTGAATTTGGGATTTCTCTTAAAATTATTATTTTTTTGTCTTTAATGATATAAGGTGATTTGTTCTGAATTTTTAATATTTCTTCTCTTATCTTAGTTGAATTATATTGGATTAGAATATCCCGTTCAGATCTCTTTCTCCTTGTATATGTTGTATGAATTCTAAAAGCTTTGTCAATTTTTTCTTCAACTAGGGATTCTTCTTTTTGTAGTACTGTGGCAGTCATTTCCAAGGCAATGTCCATTGTATCTTCTAAACCAGGGCTGTCCAACTTCTACCAGCCCAAGGGCCGGAATTCCGGTCACTGATCACCTGGGGGGCCAAAGGGTCTGCCTCCGGCCCCGCCTCTCCCTGCCCTGGCTCCGCCCCTCCCTGCCCCTCCCTGCACCTCCCTGCCCTGGCTCCGCCCCTCCCTGCCCCTGGCCCCGCCCCCGGTCCCGCCTCTTCCTCCTCGCCAGCGCGAGGAGGAGGAGGAAGGAAAGCCCCACCCCCGGAGCCGATGCCGCGGCTCCTCCCTCTCTCCTAAAGCTGTGACATGCCGGCTTCCTCAGAAGTGGCCGAAATCGCCCTTCTGAGGCGGGCGGCATGTCACGGCTTTAGGAGGGAAGGACGAGCCGCAGGGAGAGGCTCCCCCACGGCTCATCCCAGTACGCGCCGCCCTTCACGCCGCCTATTATTCCTTCTCAGTTTCCCCTCTGAAGTGAAGGAAGGGAGGGGAAACCGGGGAGGAGAAGGAGGCGGCCGCGGCGCGTCAGAGGCCTGGCTGTGACGCGCCGCCTCCTTCTCGGTTCCCCCTCCCTTCCTTCCTTCCTTCCCTTGAGTGAAGGAGGGGAGGGGGAACCAGGGAGGAGAAGGAGGCGGCCGCGGCGCGTCAGAGGCTTGGCTGTGACGCACCGCAGCCGCCTCCTTCTCCTCCCGGTTCCCCCTCCCTTCCTTCCTTCACTCGAGTGAAGGAAGGGAGGGGGAACCGGGGAGGAGAAGGAGGCGGCGCGTCACAGCCAGGCCTGTGACATGCCGGCTTCCTCCTTCTCCTCCGGTTTCGCCTGCTTCTGATGCTGGCGTGGCGCTTTGGGAGGGAGGGCGGAGCCACGGGGGACTCCCCATGGTTCCGCCCTCCCTCCCAAAGCATCACGCCAGCGTCGGAAGCGAGCGAAACCGCCACTTCTGACGCTGCCGTGACGTTTGGGGAGGGAGGGTGGAGCCACGGGGGACTCTTTCTTCATTTTCTCCTTCTTCTCTTTCTCGCCCTCTTTCTTTTCCTTTCCCCCCCTCTCTCCCCCATCTTGTGTCTGCCCCCCTTCTTTCCCTGCTATCTATCTTTCTTTAACCTTATTTCCTATCTATATTTTATTCACTGACTGTAAAACAAATTCAATAAAAAAAATTTTTTTAAAAAGAAGCAGGCGAAACCACGAGCATGCGCACTTTTGGGGGGGGGTAGGAGGATTTTATTTAATTTTTTCAGGATTTTATTTATTTTTTTAATAATATTTTTTGCAGGAGGGTAGGAGGGCCGCAGCCAAGGGGCTGGTGGGCCGTGTTCAGCCCGTGGGCCGCCTGTTCAGCAGGCCCGTTCTAAACTTGCTTTGCCCTCTTCTGGAACCCCTCTCATTCGCAGTTGGAAGTCTTTCTGGAAAAGTTCAAGTTGTAGATTTTCCCAATCTGTTTCCCCTTGGATCTTGTTCAACTCTCTTACCTTGATCTTGATCTTGTGTGGTTTTGCTTCTCACGTCTTCTTCTTTTCTCTGGAGAACATCTACCTGATCGTATAATGCAGTTACCTCTTTTCCGATTGTCAAGATATCCCTTTTCAAGTCTTTCCTGAGATCAATTAAGCCTTCTTTAATTTGTCTGCGTCCCTCGATCCCTTTCTCTACTAGATCGTTCCTTCTTTTCATTTCATATATCATTTCTTTTAATTGATCTTTTATTTGACAATCTTTTTGTTTTTACGTATTTTACGTTTTTTGTGTAGACCGTGTCCTGTAAATCCTGTAAGTCCAGTGAGTCCCTTACGCTCTCTACGTAAATTTATTTATTTATTTCGGGATTTTACCCCGCTCTTCTCAACCCCCCGGGGGGGGGGCGACTCAGAGCGGCTTACAGTACGGCACAATTCGATGCCCACATAATAACAATATAAACCCCAAAACCCTTCAACAATTAAAATACATTAAAAATACATTAAAATACAACTACATTAGCACCATACACATTCACTCTGGATTAAAACAATGTTCAGTCCATAAAAACATTGGCCATAATCACCCACTTCCATTAAGAACCAATCTAAAATGCTGACTTGTGCTGGTGTACAAATGCCTGGTCCCACAGCCAGGATTTTACTTTTTTCCTGAAGGCCAGGAGGGATGTGGTGGATCGTACACCAATAGGAAGCGCATTCCACAGGCGGGGAGCCACCACCGAGAAGGCCCTATCCCTCGTCTCCACCAGCCTCATCTGAGACGTAGGCGGGAGCGAGAGCAGGGCCTCCCCGGATGATCTTAGATTACGAGGTGGGACATAGCGGCTGATGCGTTCGGACAAGTAAGCTGGGCCAGAACCGTATTGAGCTTTAAAGGTCAAAACCAGCACTTTGAATGGAGCCCGGAATTGGACCGGCAGCCAGTGGAGCTGACACAACAGGGGGGTGGTATGCTCCCTCTATGTAGCTCCCGTTAGCAATCTGGCTGCCGCCCGCTGGACTAATTGCAATTTCCGAACTGTCTTCAAAGGCAGCCCCACGTAGAGTGCGTTGCAGTAATCTATTCGGGATGTGACCAGAGCGTGGACGACCGTAGCCAGATCAGACTTCCCAAGGTACGGGCGCAGCTGGCGCACGAGTCTTAACTGTGCAAAAGCTCTCCCGGCCACCACCGAGACCTGGGGTTCCAGGCTCAGCGATGAATCCAGGATCACTCCCAAGCTGCGAACCTGCGTCTTCAGGGGGAGTGTCACCCCATCCAACACAGGCTGTAACCCTATGCCCTGTTCGGCCTTGCGACTGACCAGTAAGACCTCTGTCTTGTCTTGATTTAGTTTCAATTTGCTAGCCCCCATCCAGTCCGACACAGCGGCCAGGCACCGGTTCAAGGTCTAGACAGCCTCCTTGGTGACAGGTGGGAAGGAGTGACAGATCTGGACGTCATCTGCGTACAGATAACACCTGACTCCGAAACTCCAGATGATCTCTCCCAGCGGTTTCATGTAGATGTTAAACAACATTGGGGACAGAACTGAACCCTGAGGGACTCCACAGGACAACGGCTGTTACCCAATGACACCTTCTGGGTACGACCTTCCAGGAAGGATTGGAGCCACTGCAGAGCAGTACCCCCAAAGCCCCATGTCTGCAAGGCGACCCAGAAGGATACCATGGTCAACGGTATCGAAAGCCGCTGAGAGGTCCAGCAGAACCAACAGGGACACACTCCCCTGTCGAGTTCCGCGTAGATCATCTACCAAGGCGACCAAGGCTGTCTCAGTGCCATGTCCCAGCCTGAAGCCAGACTGTGCCGGATCAGATAATCAGTGTCTACCCAGAACCCCTGGAGTTGCGAAGCCACCACACGTTCCATGACTTTGCCCAAATAGGGGAGATTGGAAACTGGCCGACTGGAGCATCGAGGGGGGCCTTTCCCTCGAGGAGAGGCCCCTGGTTGGAGCCGAGGCCGCGCAGGACCCATGGTGGAGCCCTTGGAGGGCACTGGGGCGCGGGACTCCCCTTGGCCCTCCCTGAACGGGCGGTGGCCGAGTCCACTAAGATGGCGCCAAGCTCGAATTGCTCGGCGTCTCTTGCCCCGCCCCCTTCGCTCATGTCGGGCGCCCTGACTCCACCCCCCCTGACCAGAAGCAACCACCGCTACTGGGCGCCCAGCCAGCGATCCCGGAGGACCTCAATGTCTCCCGGGTCCTGGCAAGGGCCCCTGGGGCCCGGTCCCGCCGCCGGGCCTGCCGCTGGCTGCTGGCGGCCCCGAAATCTCTGCCTCGACCACCTTCTGTCCCGTCACCGGCGGGTGACTCGGGTAAGACCGGTGGCCCAGCTCGCAGAGGGACAATACTGAGGGCGGCCAACTTAGAGGACAACACAGCGAGCGGACGCCTTGAGCGGAAACAGCACCGCCGCCGGAGGAGGCACCGTCGCAGGCCGGGGAGCGCTGGCCCCTCTTCCCCCGACTCCCCCAGAGACCCCCAGTGTCGGGGTTATCGACTCCCCGGACTCCTCATATGTTCGGCCAGCCACCTGGAAGGGAAGAAGCCCCCCCGCCCCTGAGCCCAGGGCTCGGCGATCCTTTCGCCCGAGAACCTTTTGGGGTTCAGGCTTTGAGCGTAGGCCGATGAACAACATCCCCCCACTGTGCCCGGCCTCTCTTGCCAGGCGACGGGACTGAGGAGGGAAGCCGGCCCTCACTCTTGTTCTGTGACCAGCGGGGGAGTTCCCTTAAGACCCCCAGGCTTCCACCCTTTGATGGTTTACTGGGACCAGCCTAGGCCCGGACCGGGCCCTCACGTTCAGGACCCCTCCCCCACCCCTTTTGACTGTTGTATTGTCTTGTTGTCTTTTAGTGTTATGTTATTTGTTTGCCTCTTGGCTTTGTAAGCCGCTGCGAGCCCTAGGGAGTTTAGCGGCATAGAAGTCCAAACAAACAAACAAACAAACAAATAAATAAATAATTGAGGGGGGTCCAGTGATGGTTTTTTCAACAGCGTTTTTATCACAGCTTGCTTTAAGCTGGCTGGGATTTTGCCCTCCTGTAAGGAGGCCTTGACCACCCCCTTCACCCACTCTGCCAAACCCCCTCTGGCTTCCTTGATCAGCCAGGATGGGCAGGGGTCTAGGATGCATGTGGTGGGCCTCGCCTCTCCAAGGATCTTCCCCTCTGCGGGATGTGTGCTTTCTTTGCTGTTCCCGTCTGCGTCTCGCGACGTTTCTCCTGTGGCGCTTCAGGCAGCTCTGGCGTTTCTGGCGTCCGACGGTCTCGCGGCTTCGGCTTCACGTCAGCTGACGTCAGCTGCACCGTCCTCCCGAATTCGCGGTCCTCCACGGGTTTCCTTATTCAGGGTAGGCAATCAGGCACTCACGGTATCAGGTGGTTTTTCTGTCAGATTATTGCATTTTGAATAGCAATTCATGAGTCAGCACAAGATATATTTTCGCAGTTTGAGATGACCTGCAGTGTGACATGTTTGACACCAGATGGCGCTGTCTCAAGACTGCTAAATGGAACCTTGAGGAATGTCAGTTACAAAGTGACAGTTGGGATTTAATATCTGTGAGGAAAGGATGTTTAGAAAGGTAGCTGTGATGGCTGTTGTTTTTCGATGTTTTGCCAGTTATTGTTAAATACAATTCAATACAAAGTTACATATTTATCTTGTGAATTGAATGAGAGTTTCATTATTCACTCGAATAGAGACTGGAGTTTTTGGGCCGATGGGGAATTAAACTTCTATATTTCTGTTGCCTATCCGCTGTGACATAAATACTCAACGCCGAAGATTTTCTTCCTCCCGAAAAGGCCATCCCTTTGATCTTTTTACCGATTAGATTCCTTTCGTTCCAGTCTCTTTCCACCAATAAATTAAATAATACGATTCTTTCTTGAGATCCCTCCTGAGCTTGGTAGAATCAAATTGACTCTTCTACCTGCTTCAGGTCGTCCTGGAGGGAATCTGGCGCGAAGGGGTGTCGCGGTGTCTCTCCCAGCCGGGATGCGAACACCTCCAGCCGCTGCCGAGCCTTGGCTTTGCGGGGGTAACGCTGAGGGATTGCCCCTTGCAATATGAAACCCTCTCGAGCTTGAGTTTATTTATTTATTTATTGAGGCTTCTATGCCGCCGACTCCCGGGGGCTCGCGGCGGCTCACAAGAGCCAGAGGCGTAAAACAAGTTAAAACATAAAACAGTTGGACAATTAAAACAATCGCAGCACAGGGAATAAAACAAGCGGAGCAGCAGCAAGTGCCACAGCACAGTACCCAGAGCATGCGGACCTACTGTCCAAAGGCCTGCCTGTACAGATGGGTTTTGCAGGCCCGCCTAAATGGGAGTAGGTCCCTCAGGGCCCTGGTTTCGGCCGGGAGGGCGTTCCACAGCATAGGGGCTATGACGGAGAACGCCCTCCGGCGGGTGGATGTCAGGTGTGCCGACTTTGCTGATGGTATTTCCAGGAGGTTGGCATCCTCAGACCGTAGAGATCTCGCTGGGCAATAAGGAGTGAGGCGGTCCCTCAGATACGCTGGCCCCAGGCCGTACAAGGCCTTGAAGGTAAGGACCAGCACTTTGAAGGCGATCCGGTGCTCAATAGGTAGCCAGTGCAGATCCTGCAAGACGGGTGTTATACGGCAGCCTGCTGGCGTGCCAGACAGGAGCCGGGCGGCAGTGTTCTGCACCAGCTTGAGCTTCCGGATCGACGACAGAGGAAGGCCGACGTAGAGCGCGTTACAGTAATCTAGCCTAGAGATGACCGTGGCTTGGATCACCGTGGCTAGGTCGCTCCGGGAGAGGTAGGGGGCCAGCCTCCTTGCCTGGCGGAGGTGGTAAAAAGCAGCCTTGCTGACCGCGGAGACCTGGGCCTCCATGGTCAGCTGGGAGTCCAGATGGACCCCCAGGCTCTTCACAGACGGCGCTGGGCACAGCGCCGCACCGTCCAGGGTCGGAAGCCGGGCACCCACCCCGCCCGGGCGACCCAGCCACAAGATCTCCGTCTTCGCTGGATTCACCCTCAACCTACTGGCTCGCAGCCATCCAGTGACGGCTTCGAGGCAGTGCTGGAAATTATCAGGGACGGATTCCGGCCTGCCCTCCATCCTCAGGATGAGCTGGGTGTCATCACTATATTTTGGGACGGTAGGGACCGTCGTCAAAGACCGAATTACCTTAAACAATTGAGCCGGGCGTGAGTTGGCAGACGCTATCAGGGCGGAGAAGTACTCATTTTTGGCCGCCTTGACAGCATGCTCATAGGTCTCTTTAATTAGCTTATAAGCTGATACTGAGGCTTCGTCGCGGAGTTTCCTCCACTCGCCCTCCAGCCGTCTCCTCTCCCGCTTCATGGCCCTCAGCTCCCCTGTATACCAGGGGGACTGATGATTGCGGGGTCGGAGAGGGCGCCTAGGGGCAATCTCGTCGAGAGCTCTAGCTAGCGAGGTGTTCCAGGACTGGACTAGCTCATCGCCTGAGACGCTGATAGACTCCAGATCCCTCAGAGCATTCAGGAACCTTTCGGGTTCCATAAGTCTCTTTGGGCGAACGAAAATCTGTTCGGCGCCTTTGCATGGAGGGGGCGGTTGCTCAACCCGGATCCTTAGAGCACAGTGGTCCGACCATGGAACCTCCATTACGGAGGCTAGGTCCACTTGAACCCCCGCGCTGAACACCAAGTCGAGAGTGTGCCCGGCCGAGTGTGTGGGTCCCGAGCTGCAAAGGGAGAGGCCTAATGTCGCCATGGTCGAGATCAGGTCCGCGGCCGCAGATGGAATGGACATTGAAGTCCCCCAGAACAATAAGTCTGGGATACCTCAATGCCCACTCCGACACAGTCTCCAGCAACCGCGCCAGGCTGCCCTCCTTTCTTCAAGGGACAACTGGGATTGCCGCTTATCGACCCCAATCTCTAGGCATAGGCTCGTAGCTCCCACCTTTTATTCCACCATCCAAACCGGAAGTCCCCTATTATTACTAGCTTGGGGACCCGGCAGTGCCCAGGTTATTTGAGGAAGGCATTGTGTGCCATAGTTCGTCATTGGTGTGGGCCACAGTGCTCTAAGGAAGTGAATTAAAGTACTGCAAGTCCCATCATCCATGGTCCATCCTTCCAGGATGTAGGGTGCATCTTGGGGGGGGCTGTGTGCCAAGTTTGGTCTTGTTCTGTCATTGTTGGGGGCCTAGTCAGGAAAATCCAGTTGAGGAAGCCTAACGATATCCCATGAGCTGAGGCCTAGTCAGGAAAATCAAGTTAAGGGAGCCTCGTTGTCAATTTTGGGCCTGGTCTGTGATTTATAGGGGCTGCAGTGTTGTTTGGGAAGTGAATGAGATGAAGGTACTGCAAATCCCATCATTCGTGGCCCATCCTGCCCTAAACCACACCAGGTTGTGAAGTGGGCCATTGGTCCCTTGTTTGCCATGTTTGGTCCTGATCCATCATTGCTGTGGGCCGCAGTGGCTGACTGCCTGAGGCCTTTTGCTTTCCCTCTTGAGTCACCTTAGATTCCATTTCCAACATTCCATTTCCAACAGAAAAAACTGTCAACTGGCTAACTCCAACTCCAGCCATGTATGCCTGCCTCAGGCCCTTCCCTTTCCTCTCTGTGCTGTGTTGGAATGTTGGGAGGCTGGCCAGTCACAGCCATTTATGCAAATAATCCCACAATGTCAGCCAATCGAAACGCTGGCACACATTCGCTCGGTCGCACCACCCACCCACCCACCGCCTACAAACACTGACTTTTATTATATACATAGATTACTAGCTGAACCCGGCCACGCGCTGCTGTGCCTTTTTCTCTTTCCTGTGTCCCAGTCTATATATGTGGGTTTTGTGTGTGTATTTATGTATATATATGGATTTGTGTCTATGTGTACATATGTGTGTGTGTGTGTATGTGTGTGTACTTATGTATATGTGTATGTGTATATGTGTGTATATGTGTGTACTTATGTATATGTGTGTTTTTGTATATGTATATGCGTGTATATGTGTAGATGTGTGTAAGTACAGATGTGTGTATGTATGTGTGCATGTGTATATTTCAGTGCATGTATATATGTGTGCATATTGTGTGTCTATATGTACATACGTGTGTGCATGTGGCGAAGACCAACAGTAACAGCGCTTCCTGCCTTTTATACTTCCTCTCCTCATCCCTCAGCTTTTCTCTTCTCTCTGTCCTCCTGCCTCTTCTCCCTCCCTCCCTTCTTTCCTTTCCCTCCTTCCTGCCATCCCTCCCCTTTCTGCTTCAGTTCTTGATCCCCTTGTCTCCCTCCCTTCCTCCATTCCCTCCCTACCTTTTTTTCCTTCCTTTTGCTAGTCCCTTCACCAGCTTCTATCTCTTGGATTGCCTATGAGTGGCCAGCACCACCACCAACATTCCGATACTCTAAACTGCCAGGGGGTGGGGTGGGTGGCTCCCAGCCTACATTCTAACTGAGGGAGTATTTGCATAATACCTGTAATTGGTCAGCTCCACCAACATTCCGACTCTCTAAACTGCCAGGGGTTGGGGTGGGGGTGGGGCTCCCAGCCTACATTCTAACTGAGGGTATATTTGCATAATACCTGTAATTGGTCAGCTCCACCAACATTCCGACTCTCTAAACTGCCAGGGGTTGGGGTGGGGGCTCCCAGCCTACATTCTAACTGAGGGAGTATTTGGATAATACCTGTAATTGGTCAGCTCCACCAACATTCCAACTCTCTAAACTGCCAGGGGGTTGGGGTGGGGTGGGGGGTCCCAGCCTACATTCTAACTGAGGGAGTATTTGCATAATACCTGTAATTGGTCAGCTCCACCAACATTCCGACTCTCTAAACTGCCAGGGGTTGGGGTGGGGGCTCCCAGCCTACATTCTAACTGAGGGAGTATTTGGATAATACCTGTAATTGGTCAGCTCCACCAACATTCCAACTCTCTAACTGAGGGAGCCTACATTCTAACTGAGGGAGTATTTGCATAATACCTGTAATTGGTCAGCTCCACCAACATTCCGACTCTCTAAACTGCCAGGGGGTTGGGGTTGGGGTGGGGGCTCCCAGCCTACATTCTAACTGAGGGAGTATTTGCATAATACCTGTAATTGGTCAGCTCCACCAACATTCCGACTCTCTCAACTGCCAGGGGTTGGGGTGGGGGGGGGCTCCCAGCCTACATTCTAACTGAGGGAGTATTTGCATAATACCTGTAATTGGTCAGCTCCACCAACATTCCGACTCTCTAAACTGCCAGGGGGTTGGGGGGGGCTCCCAGCCTACATTCTAACTGAGGGAGTATTTGCATAATACCTGTAATTGGTCAGCTCCACCAACATTCCAACTCTCTAAACTGCCAGGGGGTTGGGGTGGGGGGCTCCCAGCCTACATTCTAACTGAGGGAGTATTTGCATAATACCTGTAATTGGTCAGCTCCACCAACATTCCGACGCTCTCAACTGCCAGGGGGTGGGGGGGGGGGATCATGGGAGTTGTAGTCCATAAAAATGGATTTGTGGCCGTTGGCTCTTTTTTGGGTGGGTGGGGGTGTTTTGGTAAACATACCTCGTAGGGTTTTCTGGGTGTGTGGGCTGTTTTTGTGTGTCTGCCTTGTGTGGTTTCTGTGTCTATGAGACTGGAACCACCACATGAAGGATTTTATATATATAGATTATTATTATTATTATTATTATTATTATTATTATTATTAAAGCTGTTAGGGACAGTTTCTTGGGTCTTGGGTTTTTGGTTGTCTTTTCTTGTTTTGAGGCCTGTTCCTGGGCATCAACGGAAACTGAGTGTAAGCCAGATATTGTAAAGTTGAAACCATTAAAAATACTGTTGAAAAAAGAGAGTGTCGAAGAGGGCCTTCTCTTCTGCCGTCGCTCCAAAGCCCACCCAGTGCAGAGGTTGAGGTCATTCCAGTCTCCAGGTCTGCATTACCATGCCTTCCTTTTCAAATCTCTGGGGGTGCCCCACTGCTTTGTGGGGTTCCCCAGGGAGCGATCCTCTCCCCTCCATTATTTAACATCTATGTCCGACCATTTGCTCGGCTGGTTCGTAGCTTTGGGCTGGAGTGCCTTCAGTACGCGGATGACACCGAGCTCGTTCTGGGGATGGAGGGCTGGCCTGGATCCGTACCCGATCATTTCCATCAGTGCCTTGAAGCCTTTACTTTACTGGGCCAGAGTGAAGCCAGAAGGGGAAGAAAAGGCAGCTCCGTCGTGCCTCCTGAGATTCCATCGGCTCAGGGCCCCTCTTGCTGTGTTTAAAATAATTGTAATGTTGTAATGTAATTGTTGTTTTTTTCAGTTTGTTGCAAGCCGCTCCGGCAATATTGTTATATGTACACTGCAAGCCACTCTGGCAATATTGTTGTTTGCTGTAAGCCACTCTGAGTCCCCTTCGGGGTTGAGAAGGGTGGCATATAAAAATAGAAAATAAATAAATAAATAATAAATAATAAATTTACTGGATGGCTGCGAGCCAGTAGGTTGAGGGTGAATCCGGCTAAGACGGAGATCCTGTGGTTGGGTCGCCCGGGGAGGGGGGGGGGTGTCAGATTATTGCATTTTTAATAGCAATTCATGAGTCAGCACAAGATATATTTTCGCAGTTTGAGATGACCTGCAGTGTGACCTGTTTGACACCAGATGGCGCTGTCTCAAGACTGCTAAATGGAACCTTGAGGAATGTCAGTTACAAAGTGACAGTTGGGATTTGTCAGTGGGGATTTAATATCTGTGAGGAAAGGATGTTTAGAAAGGTAGCTGTGATGGCTGTTGTTTTTCGATGTTTTGCCAGTTATTGTTAAATACAATTCAATACAAAGATATATATATATTTACCTTTTGAATTGAATGAGAGTTTCATTCTTCACACGAACAGAGACTGGAGTTTTTGGGCCGATGGGGAATTAAACTTCTATATTTCTGTTGCCTATCCGCTGTGACATAAATACTCGACACCAAAGAGGGGGGAGATCCAACTTCCTTCCCTGGACGGCGCGACGTTATGTCTGTCATCTACGGTTAAAAGTCTTGCCGTCTCCTTGGACTCTCAGCTGACGATGAAGACGCATATCTCCACCGTCAGTAGAGTGGCTTTCTTCCATCTCCGACAGGCGAGGGAGTTGGCTCTCTACCTCTCCCGTCGTGATCTAGCCACAGTGGTCCAAGCCATGGTCATCTCGAGACTAGACTACTGTAATGCTCTCTACGTTGGCCTTCCTTTGCTGGTGATCCGGAAATTGAAACTCGTCCATAACGCGGCAGCCCGGTTACTGACTGGAGTCCGGACGACCAGCCACATAACACCAATCCTCTGTGACGTGCATTGGTTGCCAGTGGAATGCCGGATCACTTTCAAAGTGTTGGTTCTGACCTTTAAGGCCTTAAACGGTCTGGGGCCAGCGTACCTTAGGGACCGCTTCATCCCATATTGTCCCACTAGACCAGTGTTTCCCAACCTTTTTTGAGCCGCGGCACGCTTTTAACATTAAAAAAAATCCGGGGGCACACCACCAACCAAAATGACACTCTAACACAGTAAAGAACGGCTGGGGGATGGTGGCCTGCGGGGAGCAGGTGCTGGGAGTGCGGCTGGGGGAGGGGTGGAGCCAGGCCGCACCATGCCCCTCCCGGCTTCAGCTCTCCCAGAAGCTGGCTTGGCACTGTCCCTCAAGGCTGGAGCAGCTGCTGGGAGTGCGGCCGGGGGAGGGGTGGAGCCAGGCCGCACCATGCCCCTCCCCCCCGGCTTCAGCTCTCCCAGAAGCTGGCTTGGCTCTGTCCCCTCAAGGCTGGAGCAGCTGCTTGTAGTGCCGGCGGGGGAGGGGTGGGCATGGTGCGGCCTGACCACCCCTCCCCCAGCTTCGGCACTCCCAGCAGCTGCTCCCGCCCGGGCCTTCCTCCTCCTCCCCCAAGCAGCAGGAGTTCAGCAGGAGGAGGGGGGAAGGAAGTGGGGCAGAGAGCTTTTCTCGCGGCACAGCAGGAGGTCCGTAACGGCACACTAGTGTGCCACGGCACACTGGTTGGGAAACACTGCACTAGACCGCTCCGTTCGGAATCGGCTCAACTTTTGGAAGTTCCTAGCTTCAGAATGTACCGCCTCACTTCCACTAGACGGAGGGCCTTTTCAGTGATCGCCCCCACCCTGTGGAACGCACTGCCTCTTGAGGTCAGGGTTGTCCCTGACCTGATGGCATTCCGGAAGGCGTGTAAAACCATCTTGTTCCGCCAAGCCTTTGGGGACTGAAGCTGCGATCGAGGGCACGCAGATGCTGTTGCTGTGTTTTGGCCCTCTGAGATTGCGTTTTTATCGTAATATGTTCGCTTTTATTGTTATTTTATTGTATTTGCTGTGTTTTTATCATGTTTTTTTTTGTTAATTTCTTTATTAAGGGTTTTCCAATACAAACTTAAAAGTTGGGTAAAGTAGGGGGGGTAAGAGGGAACCAGGATGGGTAAGTAGGGAGAGGTAGGGAAGGGAATGGGTTGAGGGTCACCCGGGTAGGGGGTTGGCAGTGAGGGAAACTCAGGGAAAGGGGAATAGAAGTAGAAGAATGGAAGTCTATGTTAGCTGACTCCCAGTCCAGTTGCAGGGTCAACAATACGACTTGGCTGGTAGAAACTTCAAACTGATTCTATCTTCGCCTCCCCAGTCAGGAAAGCCAAGAGAGATTTTGAGGCACACATAGCAAAGAATATTTAAAAAAACAACAAAAACTTCTTTAAGTACATCAGAAGCAGAAACCCAACTAGAAAAGCAGTTGGGCCACTCGACGACAATGGCCAGAAAGGGAAAATCAGCGAAGACAAAGAGATTGCTGAGCGGCTAAATGACTTCTTTGCCTCCGTTTTCACACAGGAGGACAGACAACATATGCCTTCAGCTGAGTCAGTTTTTTCAGGGAGGGAATTAAAAGAATTAAAATAATTAAAACAGATAGAGATAAACAAGGAGGATGTTCTCATATGCCTAACTAAACTAAATGTCAACAAATCACCAGGTCCAGACGGCATCCACCCCAGAGTTCTTAAGGAACTCAAGTGTGAAATTGCTGAACTTCTAGCTAAGATATATAACCTTTCTCTAAGATCAGGCACTGTACCCGAGGACTGGAGGGAGGCAAATGTAACACCGATCTTCAAGAAAGGATCCAGAGGTGATCCAGGAAATTATAGACCAGTCAGTTTAACCTCAGTTCCAGGCAAAGTGATGGAAACCATTATTAAAGAAAAACCAAGCACATAGAAGAACAGGCATTGCTGAAGGAAAATCAACATGGTTTCTGCAAAGGCAAATCATGTCTTACTAACTTGTTAGAATTCTTTGAGGGTGTAAATAAACACATAGATGAAGGGGACCCAGTCGATATTGTTTACCTTGACTTTCAAAAGGCTTTTGGCAAAGTCCCTCACCAAAGGCTCCTAAAGAAGCTCTTCAGCCATGGAATCAGGGGACAGGTCTTGTCCTGGATTGGAACCTGGCTAAACAGTACGAAACAAGGGTGGTAATAAACGGACACTTCTCTGGGTGGAAAGAGGTGAGAAGTGGCGTACCCCAAGGTTCAGTTTTGGGTCCGTTACTTTTTAATTTATTCATTAATGATCTGGATGTAGGAGTGAATTCTGAGGTAGCAAAGTTTGCAGACGACACGAAATTGTTCAGGGTAGTTAAAAATGAAACTGACTGTAAAGAGCTCCAGAAAGATCTCTCGAAATTGAGTGAATGGGCAACAAAGTGGCAAATGCATTTTAACCTAAACAAGTGTAAAGTCATGCACATCGGGCAAAGAACCCCAACTACACCTACCAATTGATGGGGTCAAAGCTTTCGAGACAAACCAGGAAAGGGATCTTGGGGTCTTGGTGGACAGCTCAATGAAGATGTCAACCCAGTGCGTTGCAGCAGTGAAAAAAGCAAATTCTATGCTAGGCATGATCAGAAAGGGAATCGAAAATAGGTCGGCAAACGTTGTATTACCTCTCTACAAATCTATGGTAAGGCCACATTTGGAGTACTGTGTACAATTCTGGTCTCCGCACCTCAAGAAGGATATAACGGAACTGGAAAAGGTACAGAAAAGGGCAACAAGAATGATCCAAGGGATGGAGCAGCTCCCTTATGAGACCAGGTTGCAACGCCTTGGTCTTTTCAGCCTTGAAAGACGGCGTTTAAGAGGTGACTTGATCGAAGTGTATAAAATCATGCATGGGATAGAAAAGGTGAATAAAGAAAAATATTTTCTTTGTCACAAAACACTAGGACTAGAGGGCACTCCTGAAGCTCCAAGGTAGGAAAATTAGGACTAATAAAGGGAAATATTTCTTCACCCAGAGGGTCATTGGGTTATGGAACTCACTTCCAGAGGAGGTTGTGACAGCGGTCAGCCTGAACAACTTCAAGGCAGGATTAGACAGATTCATGGATACCAAGTGTATCGGTAGTTACTGAAAAGGACATTCAAGTGCCACCTCGGAGTTGGTTGAGGTAGGCAGGATTTCCCTGGGTACTGGTTGTGGGGGGTCGGGAGCAGGTCAGGGTTTTGCCCTCCCTTCTGCTCGAGATCCCCGTGTACAACTGGTGGGCCACTGTGTGATACAGAATGCTGGACTAGATGGGCTGAGGTCCGATTCAGCATGGCTCTTCTTATGTTCTTATGTTCCTCTTTTCTTATTAGAAAAGAACGTTTCCCGCTCCTTCTCTCTCTTTAGTTGGTTTCCTCTTCGGTTCTTATTGATTTTAAATATACTCTCACTCGTTGCCAATTAATCCATTTTTCCAATCTCTGATCTGTTACTCTATTTTTAAGCGTGTCCAGATCCATTATCTCCCTCAGTTTCCCTAGCCATTCCTCAACTCCTGGGATGGCTTTATTTTTCCAATTCCTTGCTATCTCTATACGTGCTGCAGCGGTCAAACAGAAAAAAATCTTGTCTTCATTACTCGGTATTTCAAAGTCCATTAAATTCAACAAATAATATTCTGGTTTTAGGTCCATCTTTAGGTTGAGCATTTTAACCACGTGGGAATGGATCGCTCTCCAAAAAACTTTAATCTTTTTACAGGACCACCAACAGTGGAGGAAGGTTCCTCTTCTGTCCCCACACTTCCAGCAATTGTCTTTGGAGGTCTTGTACCACTTTGCTAATCGGACTGGTGTATGGTACCAGTGATAAAACATCTTATACCAATTATCACTAATATTGGTAAACCCTGAATATTTTAACTTTACTTTCCAAATCACTTCCCAATCTCTATAGAGTATGGAGTGTCCTAATTCCTGGGACCATCTCACCATAGTCTCTTTTATGGTTTCCTCCTCCGTCTCCCATTCAAGAAGCTTGTTATACAGTGTAGATATTTCCTTCTTTTCTAATTTCATTAATCTGTCCCACGGAGGAAGAGACAGTTAGAGGGTGTGTGGCGGGTTCGCCGTGACGGAGCATCGAAATCAGCTTATAAACAATTTAAAGAGGTTTATGAGCATGCTATCAGGGAGGCCAAAAAGGTCTATTACTCCTCCTTGATAGAGTCGGCCAGTTCACGCCCAGCTCAACTTTTTAGAATAATTCGGTCATTGACCACAATTCCGACGGTCCTAAACGATAAGGATTTGGCTCCTACAGCTGAGGCTTTCCAGAACTATTTTGCCGACAAGATTTCGACTCTCCGCCGGGACATCCCAGTCACCCTTGATACAGTGGCTGAACTCGAGACTCCGCCGCCACTCGGCGGGCCCACCTTCACCCGTTTCCAACTGCTGGACGCAGCAGCTGTCGATAAGTTACTTGCTGCAGCTAGACCTACTACTTGCTCCCTCGACCCGTGCCCCTCCTGGCTAATTAGACCCTGCCGGGAGGGGCTACATGGCCCCCTGGGCACGATCATAAATAGCTCCCTTGAGCAAGGAGTCTTCCCGGGTTGACTTAAATATGCTATTGTAAGACCGCTGCTGAAGAAGCCGGTTAGATCCCCGGCTCCTCCAATTACAGGCCGGTTTCCAACTTGCCTTTCCTAGGCAAAGTAATTGAGAGGGCAGCAGCGGATCAGCTGCAGCAGTTCTTAGAAGACACAGCTGGACTTGATCCCTTCCAGTCCGGCTTCCGTATTGGGCACGGGACGGAGACCGTGCTTACCGCCATTACAGACCAACTTCGCCGCCAGCTGGACCAGGGTGGGTCAGCCCTGCTTGTTTTGTTAGACCTAACAGCAGCGTTTGATACCGTAGACCATGCATTGTTGGCCCACCGTTTAGCCGTGTCAGGGGTGAGGGGGACTGCCCTTAAGTGGGTGGCCTCCTTCCTCCGGGACCGGGGACAACGTGTGGAGAGGGGAGAGGAGGTCTCCGGGAGACTCCCATTAAGTTGTGGGGTCCCCAGGGGCTATCCTCTCGCCCTTATTATTCAACATTTACATGCGCCCCCTGGCACAGCTGGCTCGCGACTTTGGTCTGGAGTGTTATCAGTATGCGGATGACACCCAGCTTCTGCTGAGAATGGACGGCAGGCAGGATACCGTACCCGATTGTTTCCATCTATGCCTGGAAGCCGTGACTGGTTGGCTGCGTGCCAGCCGGCTGAAGGTGAATCCGTCGAAGACGGAGATCTTGTGGCCCGGTCGCCCTGGGCTGGGTGAGTGCCGGTTGCCTACCCTGGATGGCGAGCAGCTTAGCCCGTCATCCCTCGTAAAGAGCTTAGGTGTCCAATTGGACCCTTTGCTGACCATGGAGACTCAGGTCGCCATGGTCAGCAAAACGGCGTTTTACCACCTCCGCCAGGCTAGGCGACTGGCACCCTACCTGTCCACGGTGATCCAGGCGACGGTCATCTCGAGACTGGATTACTGTAACGCCCTCTACGTGGGCCTTCCCTTGTCGACAATCCGGAAACTCAAGCTGGTGCAGAATGCCGCCGCTCGCTTGCTGGTGGGAGCACCAGTAAGAGAGCATATTACACCTATTTTACGGCAACTGCACTGGCTTCCTATCGAGTGCCGGATTGCCTTCAAGGTGTTGGTGTTAACCTTTAAGGCCTTGCACGGTCTAGGGCCTGAGTACCTAAGGGACCGCCTTACCCCGTACGTTCCCCCGAGATCACTGCGCTCGGAAGAGCAGAACCTATTGGTTGTTCCATCACCCCGCACCTGCCACCTGTCCAGTACAAGACAGCGGGCCTTTTCATTTGTGGCCCCCATGACCTGGAACTCACTCCCCAATCATGTCCGGACAATACATGAACTGGGTCCTTTTCGAAGAGCCTGCAAGACTGTCCTCTTTAGAACAGCCTTTGGCTGAATTGAAAGAAATGGCTCTAATGCTCAAAACTGCGATTGATGATTGTAATAAGCTGGCTTTTGACTTTGATGTGTCTTTACTGTTTTATGGTGATTCGTTGTGCATCTGTATTGCGCATTTTATCGTGATGTTCTGATCCGCCCCGAGCCTGCAGGGAGGAGCGGAATATAAAATTGACTAATAAATAAATAAATAAATAAATTAACTCCGAGGCCTCGAAGTCTTTTAGGGAGTCTATTTTAAATTGTTCCTTCACTTGCGCGTATTGGAACCAGGTTCGCTCCAGCCCCTGGTCCAGTAGGGACTCTCGCGTTTTTAATTGCCATCCCTTCGTTGTTTTTTGGAGGAGCTGTTTGTACGTGTACCACTTCCTCGCTGGTACCTCTCTAAAATGCTTTGCCTCTAGCGGCGAGATCCACATTGGTGTCTTCACATATAGGCGTGGCCTATATTTCTTCCATACCTTGAGAAGGGCTGCCCTGAGGTAGTGGTCCGTAAAGCTTTTTTCAATGGCTGCTTTATCATTCCAAAGATAGGCGTGCCATCCTCGCCGCGCATCTAGGCCCTCCACTGCCAAGGCCCTGTTGTTTTGTGCACTCGGGGGTGCGAGATAGGAAGCCTAGGAGCAGCCTTACACCAAAGACCCATGCGTGTGGACGTTGCCAGCAATGCACATGTGTGTACACTGAGAAAGAAATCTACATCCAGAGCATCGCACGCACCATCAAATTCAAAGAGTTTTTTACCTGCAAAAGTCAAAGATGTATCTATGGATTGGTTTGCCCATGTGGGAGGGTCTACGTAGGGATGACCAGCCGAATGATGGGAGTTAGAGTTGGGGAGCATATGTCGAAAATCAGGAATCTTTCTGAGGATTCACCCCTCTACACCCATTTCAAGACCCACAAACATGGACCTAATGACTTGCGGTTTTTTGGCCTGGAAAACGTGCAGGTACCACCGCATGGCAATGTTGAAACCTACCTGCACAGGGCCGAAAAACGGTGGATAATTTTCCTACGCAGCGAAATTCCATCCGGTTTGAACGAAGGGTTAACAGTCAGGGAACTACTCTACTAGCCCCAGGTTGTGAGCAATTAGGTTAATGAACCACCCCGCCTGGAGTGCATGAGTTATAATCCAGGGTCAGTACTGCCTTACTCGCTCTTGCCAGAAGCCCATCGGCGATATGGGGATTGGTCCGCATTGAATCGGTATGCCCTTATCCTGTATTCTTATATTGTTTTGTATATATATGCGTTTACTATTGATGTATAGAGATATTGTTATCACTGTTGGGGATTATTGTAATCCATTCCTCGTTATTATGTAAGAGTTGCCTTTGGGACCTTTTAGAGGCCCGCCCCAATTGGGGTTTAAGTTAACATTGTGATATTGTGTTACAGAATATTGTTTGCCGGTTGGGCACGCGGCTGTGGGAACGTGTGGGACGACACCGAGCCTTGAAAAAGATCCATAGACCGGGTCGAAACGAGAGATTGGAGTCTCTGCTAATGTGCCTCGTCGGCTGTGTACACCCACCCATCACTTGCAGCACCCCTGCCATTTGGATTGCGCATTTCGCTGGAAATTGGACACGTTTTGCCTGCCAGGGATGCTAATGTTTGTGTTCCCCAACACAGCTCATTGGAACTTGATTGTATGACTTTGTATTCGAGTCGCACGGAATTGCCAGCTTTCTGAACTTTCATTTGGGATTTATAGACTGTACTAATCTGGCACGTGGATGATAAAAGACATTTTGATTTATGGACAATAGTTTGGACTCTGAATTCCCACATACGGTAACCCCACTGGGGGATTTATTACTTTTAGTTTAAACGGACCGTTGGTCCTTGATGTTGTTTGTATTTGGCGCTCCCCTGTTTGTGTTATAGCAGTTTTTCAAGGTAGCCCAGTCTCTCACCCAACTAAGTGCTGCAGCTTCATGGTAGAGCTGCAGATTGGGTAAGGCTAGACCCCCTCTCTCCCTTCTATCGCACAGTACTTTATACTTTATCCTCGGTCTCTGACCTTCCCAAACAAAATTGAGGATATCTTTTTTCCAAGCTTTAAAGCAATGGTCTGTTCGTAATATCGGAATATTTTGAAATAAAAACATCATCCTGGGAGAACTCCCATTTTGATCGCGGAGATCCTACCCATCAAATTTAGATTAAGATGCCTCCAATTCTCCAATCTCATCTTAATGCTTTCCCAGGTCTTCCCATAATTGTTTTTCAGGAGTTGATTGTTATTCCCTGTTAGCGTGATCCCTAGGTACTTAACCTTTCTTACAGTTTCGTATTTTGAGATCTCCTGGAGTTTTTCCCTTCTATCTCGACTAATATTCTTCGTTATAATTTTTGTCTTTTCTTTATTGATTTTTAGACCCGCCACTGCTCCGAATTCTGTGATCCGTTTTATCCACTTCGTAATCTTTCCAAGGGGGTCTTCCACTATACATGCAATATCGTCAGCGAACGCCTTTATTTTGAATTCTTCTCCCCTGGCCCGTAGCCCCCTTAATTCGTCATCCATTCTAATTGTAACTAAAAGCGTCTCCAAAATCATAATAAATAGAAGCGGTGACAACGGGCAGCCTTGCCTAGTGCCTTTTTGTATATCTATTTCTCCTGCCGATTCTCCATTTATTAAAAGCTCCGCCGACTGTCTTGTATAGATCGCCTGAATGGCGTTCTTGAAAAAAAAAACCCATATCCTTTTCTATAATCAATTGCTTAAGAAAGTCCCAATTAGTATTGTCGAACGCTTTTTCAGCGTCGACAAATAATAACCCAAATTCTGTCTGTGGATTTCTTTCGCAGACCTCAATTATATTGACCATCGCCCTAATATTGTCCTTTAGATATCTACCTGGCAGAAACCCTGCCTGGTCTTCATGTATGTTCCTCCTCAACACGTTTTTTAATCTATTAGCCATTACCGAAGCAAATAACTTATAGTCGTTGTTGAGGAGCGATATTGGTCTGTAATTTTTGACCTGATGGGGGTCCGTTCCTTCTTTATGAATAAAAGTTATGTATGCTTTTTTCCAAGAATCCGGTATTGTCATTTTTTCCAAGGCGTTATTCATTACCGTTTTCAGGTATGGGGTGACCTCATCCTGGAATAGCTTGTAGTATGTGGCCGTTAGGCCATCCGGTCCTGGTGCCTTATTCCGAGGAAGTTTCCTTATGGCTTCCCGTATTTCTCCTTCTCCTATTTGATCATTGAGCTCCTCTCTTTGCGAATCTGTTAATTGATCCTTATTATGTATAGCCAAATATTGCATCACTTCATTCATCTCTATTTGTTCCTTTTTATACAAATTCTCATAATATTCCTTGAATTGAGCTGCGATCTCCTCTTGTTTGAATACTTGAGTGCTGCCTTTCCATACGGATGTAATGAAGTGTTTCTGTTTTTTCCTAGCAAGAATCTTAGCTAGGAGCTTCCCTGGCTTATTTGCGTTCGTGAGATAGTGCATTTTCAATCTTTTGATATTTCTTGCCATTTGTTCTGTCTGGAGGGAATTTATCTCCTGTTTGATCTTCATGATCTCCCTCACTATCTTTTGGTTACTCGGGTTTTCTTTCAGCATTTTCTCCTTCTTCCCTAATTCCTCATGCAGATTTTTTTCTGCGGCAAATCTGATCTTATTTTTGCGTACTCCCTGTTGGATCAAATATCCCCGCATCACCGCCTTACTCGCATCCCAGAGGGTCTCCACCTTTATGTGATCTATATCATTCAAATCAAAATATTCTTTTAATAGGGCCTTGTTACAATTTATTTCTTCCTCCGATCTTAGGAGGGTTTCATTCAGTTTCCATCTTCTAGTTAGCCTTTTCTGGCGCAATGTCATTATAATTGGACAGTGGTCAGTGTTTGTCCTTGGGATTATTTTAACTTTATCTGTTTTAATGGCCACTGACCTAGAAGCCCAGATCATATCTATTCTGGACCATGTTTGGTGGCGACCAGAATAGAATGTATAGTCTCTTTCCGTGGGTTTCCTTTCCCTCCATAGGTCTATCAGGCCGTGATCATTTTTCAAATTTAGAAATGAAATCGGGAGCCTGCCTTTATCTGGGCCTTTTCGTTTGACTATCTTCTTTGACTTGTCCATGTTTGGGTCGATGACCCCGTTAAAGTCTCCCATAATTATAAGTTCATCAAAGTTCTGTTCTGAGATCAATTTTTTCAACAAACGGATGAATTTACCCTTAGCTCCCGTGGGGGTGTAGATATTACAAATCAGCACATCTCTCAAGTCAAATTTAATTTTAATTCCGACTATACGCCCCTCTTCGTCTTTAAAGGCCAGACTGGGCTTTAGGTGCTCTTTGGCATAGATGACCACCCCTCTTTTCTTCTGTTGGGCGGAAGAAAAAAATACATCCCCCAGTTCCTTTCTCTCCAAAAGTGGTGTATGCTTGGCTATTATGTGTGACTCCTGTAGCGCTATTAAATCATAATGTCCTGTCTTAAGTTGTTTGAAAATTAAATTTCTTTTATTACATGAATTCACTCCGTTGACATTATTCAAATATATTGTCAATGCCATCTTGATCCAAATCGATTAAAACTGGTTCCTCCTCATTAGCCCTTTTTGGAGGTCCCTCCTGGGCTTCGGCTGAGTCTGGTCTTGGGCGCTTTTTTTCCCCTTTCTTACTGTCCTTGGGGGGTGGCTTGTGGTCTCTGTCGGGGCTCCGTACTTCCCCCGGGTCTCTTTGTTGATCTCTTTGTTGGTTCCCGCCTTTGTTCTTAGGGTCCCGGAATTTCTGATATTCTTCATAGAACTCCTTAGCCTTCTCTTCTGAAGTGATCCATCTTTTCCTTCCATTAAACAAGAGTGAAAAACCTTCCCTCCTTTCCCACTTGAACTTTACGTGATGCTTTTTCAGTTCGTCTGTGATATAATAATAATTCTTCCTCTTACTTAGAGAGGCCGGGGTGAACTCTTTCAAAATTATAATACTACTCCCTTTATAACACAGGGGTTTTTTAGCTTTAGCCAAAAGGATTTCATCCCTTACGGCCCTTTTTGTAAAGGTCACAACCACATCCCGTGGGACTTTGTTCTTTTTGGCATACAGGGAATTTATTCTCTGGGTATTATCAATGTTTGGCTGCATTGCATCCTTGGTTGTATTCAGTAAATCTGCCACTATTTCTGCTACTGCCTCCCTTAATTCTTGTGATTAGCTTTCAATAATATTCCTGAGTCTAAGTTGAGTTTCAGTCTCTTTAATAGCCATTGTCTCCTGTTGCCTTTCTAATCTTTTATTGGTTGTCTCCAGCTGTTGGATTTTGTCCTCCAGCTTCTTTTGAACTTTCTTCGTCACCACGTTCTCCGTCTTTATTCCTTTAAGCTCACGCTGCACCCCTTCCATTTCTTTTTTCATCTCCAGCATCTCCCCTTTTAACTCCTCCTTCAACTCTTTTTTCATTATGCTCAGTTCTTCCTTGAACATTATCTTCATCTTATTCTGCAGCTTCTCGCTGTTCTCCTGGATCTGCTCCTGAAGCTCTTCCTTCATCTTCCGGACCTCTGAAATAAGATCTCTCCCTTGGGTGTCTCCTGTCGCGGAGATCGAGTTTCTTCTGGGGGTTGAGCCTGCCGACCCCTTGTTTGGGCCGGTCGACCCCTTTGAGGTGAATTTATCCATGGCTCGTGGTGGCGTTAATCTCCTCTTCCTCCTCCGCACACCCTCGCTAGCTCTCACTCGCTCGTTCTCCCGCTGATCACGGCGTTGCAACCCGGCGCCTCTTAGGACCCTTCGGTCACTCAGGTCGTTCAGGCCGCTCCACCCTCTTTGTTGTGACGCACTCACCGTCACCGTGGCGGACCCAGCGCCGTCCGCCTCTTCAGTGTTTCCTTCCTAGTTCCTGGTGCCTTCCACAGGCTCCTTCTCAATATGGCGCTCTTAAAGGGGACCGATCTGCATCCACGCCACTTCCTTGTCTTCACTAAGCTTCCCTCCCTGAGCCCCTTAGGGGTTCAGGGGTTCAGGTAAGCTTAGCTTAGCTTCTCTGAGTCCGAAGAACCAACTCAAAGAGGGCCGGAGCTTCTTCCTCCTCGCTCTTTCCGCCCGCTCTCCCGGGTGGCTCCCTCTTTAGTCCTCCTTGAGGGGCGATTTTGGGTGACCCTGCTTCCTCCTCTCTATGAACTTTCGCTTATTTTCTTATACTCCTTGGTGAGTTTAAAAAAGAGGCGGTCGATTGGTACGACACTGTCGTGTCTCCCTCCCCCGGCGGCTGCTTTGCGGCTGCGTCCCGATGCCTGGTCTCTCCCTTGAGGGGGGAGCCCACCGACCGGTTACCGCAGCCCCAAATGGCCTTCGAGACAGCCTCTCTCCCACTGTCTCGCGGGGCCCCTTTGGGGTCCCTACCTTGGGGCTAGAGGGAACAGAACGCCTTAGAAGCCCAGGAGCTCTAGACGCCTGCAGCAATCGCCATTTTGCCTCCGCCGGAAGTTTTGTTGTGTGATCCATTTTGTGAGTCGCCCCCGAGCCGCTTGGGGAGTGGCGACGCATAAATGTGAATTAATAATTAATAATAAATCAATTACAACTCATGAACCATTAATAACAAAAGTTTAACAATGACATTTTGGGAATACATGAAGCCTGGGGTGGACGCAACGCATCCACCGCTCCCCATTCGGGAGCTAAGGAAGGGCGGGAAGGATGTAAGCGCCCCCTGGAGGCAGGGAGAGGAGGGCAGAGGGGCCTGCAAAGAAAGGAGGGGAGGGTGGACTCAAAAGGAGACGGCTCAAAAAGCCATGCAGAGAAAGAATCCCTTTAGCCTCCGAAAAGTTAGTGCCTGGCCTTCCAAGTTGGAGTCAGAAGGGAGGAGGAGTGGCAACTGTAGTCTCAGCTCTTGGGAAGGGGGACAGGGCCAAGGCCCTGGAATATAAGATGGAATCTGTAGAAGACCTTTTTATTTTGGACGTATGTTCATTAATTCGAATTCTGAAATCACAGCTGGTTTGTCCTATGTAGTATTTATTGCAGGGACACCTCAATACGTAAATCACATTTTTAGTACTACATGTAGTAAAATGTCTTAAGGTAATTTCCTGATCTGACTCAAAGGGTTTAAAATGCTTAATTTTTATGGATTGTTTACAGCAGGCCTTCCAAGTAGGAGAAGAGCGTGCCTCCCCTTTGAAATCCGGTTTCTGTTTCCTGCAGGATTCTAGAGTTTGTAGTTGAGAGAGGCCCGGGACCTCTTTGAGTATTATAAAGGCCCCTCCCGGGATACCTTGCAGTGTAAGCTATCACACACAGAGAATCTTTGGGCCCAGTCCCCTTTGTACCCGAGGAGGGATTGTTTGTTGTTGGGCAAGTGTCAAAGTATTTGTCACCAGGCAGTGGGCCCCTTCCCTCTCCCCCTGGGTTTCCTACAGCACTAGACTTCCTCTTCACGTTCCACGAGATCTTTCTGTGTTCAACTCCTGATGAGATTTTCCTCTCATTTCTCTGGCAGGTAACTTCTGAACAAGTTCTGCGAATAACACCTTGTGAGAACTTTGCCCACGGAGTGCTGTAGGTCCAAAGTGACCTCAAGATACACAGTAATAACAACAATAAAAAATAAGTAGTAGAAACATATATACTTCAAGCTACTTACCTATGCAATTGACATAGGAAAATAATGTTCTGAAAAAAAGAGAGGCTTGGAAAAGTGAGTACAAGGCGACAGCAATACCAAAATGGCAAGTGCTCTACCTCCCTATCCTAGATCGCGCACAGGAGAGAAGTTACATCAGTGTCTGGAATGTGGAAAACAATTTGGAAATAAAACTTATCTTACTGTACATGAACGGACCCACACAGGGGAGAAGCCTTATAATTGCATGGAATGTGGAAAAAGCTTCAGTCAGAGTGGATATCTGCGTACCCATCAAAGGACCCACACAGGGGAGAAGCCACATAAATGCATTGAATGTGGAAAGAGCTTCAGTGAGAGTGGCACTCTACGTTCCCATCACAGGACCCACACAGGGGAGAAGCCTTATAATTGCATGGATTGTGGAAAAAGCTTCAGTACGAGTGGATATCTGCGTACCCATCAAAGGACCCACACAGGGGAGAAGCCACATAAATGCATTGAATGTGGAAAGAGCTTCAGTGAGAGTGGCACTCTACGTTCCCATCAAAGGACCCACACAGGGGAGAAGCCTTATAAATGCATTGAATGTGGAGAAAGCTTCAGTACGAGTGGAAATCTGCGTAAACATCAAAGGACCCACACAGGGAAGAAGCCCCATAAATGCATTGAATGTGGAAAGAGCTTCACTCAGAGTGGCAGTCTACGCTCCCATCAAAGGACCCACACAGGGGAGAAGCCTTTTAAATGCATGGAATGTGGAGAAAGCTTCAGTCGGAGTAGCTATTTACGCTCCCATCACAGGACCCACACAGGAGAGAAGGCTTACAAATGCATGGAATGTGAAAAAAGTTTCAGTTGGAGTGGGAATCTCCGTTCCCATCTAAGGATCCACACAGGGGAGAAGTCATATAAATGCATGGAATGTGGAGAAACCTTTAATCACAGTGGCAGCCTACGTTCCCATCACAGGACCCACATAGGGGAGAAGCCTTACAAATGCATGGAATGTGAAAAAAGTTTCAGTGACAGTGCCAGTCTACGTTCCCATCACAGGACCCACACAGGGGAGAAGCCTTACAAATGCATGGAATGTGAAAAAAGTTTCAGTCACAGTGGCAATCTACGTATCCATCACATGACCCACACAGGGGAGAAGCCTTACAAATGCATGGAATGTGAAAAACGTTTCAGTGACAGTGGCAGTCTACGTTCCCATCACAGGACCCACACAGGGGAGAAGCCTTACAAATGCATGGAATGTGGAGAAAGCTTCAGTCAGAGTGGAAATTTACGTTCCCATCACAGGATCCACACAGGGGAGAAGCCATATGAATGCATGGAATGTGGAGAAAGCTTCATTTGCAGTGACAGTCTACGTTCCCATCAAAAGAAGCACACAGGGGAGAAGCAATATGAGTGCATGGAATGTGGAGAAAGCTTCAGTCAGAGTGGCACTCTACGTTCCCATCAAAGGATCCACACAGGGGAGAAGCCACATAAATGCATGGAATGTGGAGAAAACTTCAGTCGGAGTGGCAGCCTACGTTCCCATGTAAGGACCCACACAGGGGAGAAGCCTTACAAATGCATGGAATGTGGAAAAAGCTTCCGTCAGAGTGGCAGCCTACGTTTCCATGTAAGGACCCACACAGGGGAGAAGCCTTACAAATGCATGGAATGTGGAAAATGCTTCAGTCAGAGTGGCTATCTACGTATCCATCATATGACTCACATGGGAGGAGGGGGAGAGGCCACATAAATGCACAGAGTGTGGAGGGATCTTTACAGAACTTTCAGCATACATTATACATCACAGAACTCATGCCCCGCTGAAGGAGAGATGCCTTTGAGTTTCTGAGCTCTCTTTAAGAAACATTGGAAGGAATTGGAAGGCCGGCACCTTGCTCTCCCTCTTTACCAGGTCTGACTCGAGAGGGGGGAGGGGATTTTTCTCAGTATTGCAGCAAGCCTTGAAGGGGTTCACCTAACCTGCACAAGGAAACCCATCACAGGCTTCTAGGGTGATCTTTGAAGATTTGCCTAATGGAGATTCCGAGGATAATTGGATAATCCATTGAGTGGTCTAATACCGGGAACTCGGCCGTGTGGTCATTGCTCCGTGTGTAAACAAGTCACCACACAGAAGGAGATCCATAGCCCATATAAATTGAAATCATTTTGGGTTCAAAATCCCTTGACTTGTTCCACGTCCGCTGTCATGTACGCTATTATCTGTTTATGTGGACATGTATACATGGGCCAGACTAGCAGATCATTATGACTTCACGTTGCAGAGCATAGATCTCGCATATACAACTCACATCTATACCATCATTTCAAATAAGAAAAACATAGTTGCGATTCCCTTCATTTTATGGGCTTAGAAAGAGTTAATGTGAAACCCCATGGTAATTTAACTAAAGCATTAATTCAGGCTGAAACTAGATGGATTATCCAATTATTCTCGGAATCTTCATTAGGCCTCAATGATCCTCTCACCATCAACAAACTTCTAACCTAATGCACCTGTCAATTAGAGGATCACCTTATATTCCCCCGTCCTTTCCTACACTCTTACCTATTCTTACCTGATTCCTACTGGAGACGCTGTTCTCTTGGTGCATGTTACGGAGTCCTCACTTGATCCTTACTATATCTTCATTTGGGTATGTACCTTCCAGTTTATCAGTATCTTACATTATCAGCCCTTCTGCTATACTTACCTTTTAGCTGCTTCAACTTCAGGGTTTTGTTTCTGCTATTATTTACCTTAGATTACCATTGTCAATAGACGTGCATCACTCCACACTAAATGTTTCACCTTGAGAAAGCCCTGCTCTAGGGCGAAATGGGACAGGTGCTGGAGAAATTTTCCCGCCTGTCGGTAGTAGCGGACCTTTATTTTGCCTCCGACATTTGCCACATTCCGTTCCTCCAGCCGCATTTATTTTCCACTGACTCCTCCAGGCTTCCTCCGGTCAGACTTACATAGTGATCACACCTCCTTGCGGCTACATCAACTTCGAATTGAGTGAAATTGTGGAGTCTCTTAGCATGTACTTACATGTTATACTGTCTTTGCATACATGTCTGTAATCATTATCTGTTTCATACTGTGATTATATTAGTGTCACTCTGAACATTAGCGCTATACTGAACCAGCTCTACACTGGTATACTCGTCGAGGTGCCGACTATTACCCTCTTTGCAGTTTACCAAGGGTGTTTCCCTGCGTTATATGCTTATATTAGTTGCAGTATTGAGTATTATGATTCTTATGAGTTAACAGCAATGTATTTTGATATATGATGTACTTCACATCTTATTAGCGACTATTACTTCATGAGATGCAGAGAGTATTATTCTGCCTTATCTTTTTGTTTTTGCTTACGTCAGCGATATTACCGTGCATTGTATAATTCCCTCCAACTACCGACCAGTGCCGAACCTTTCGTACCTGGGGAAGGTAGTTGAGAGGGCAGTAACGGAGCAGTTGCAGTCCTTCTTAGATGATGCAACATGGCTAGACCCCTTCCAGTCCGGCTTCCGTTCGGGGAAATGGCTGACCTCCTTCCTCCACCAGCGGTCTCAGCGGGTGAGGAGGGGCAAGGTGGTCTCCGAGGGCTCCCACTACTCTGTGGGGTCCCCCAGGGGCCATTCTCTCCCCTCTGTTATTTAACATCTACATGCAGCCGCTTGCACAGCTGGTGCGGAGTTATGGGCTGGAGTGTCACCAGTACGCTGACGACACCCAGCTCATTCTGAGGATGGAGGGCAGGCCGGGTTCTGTCCCCGATAATTTCCAACACTGCCTCGAAGCCGTTACTGGATGGCTGCGAGCCAGTAGGTTGAGGGTGAATCCGCGAAGACGGAGATCTTGTGGCTGGGCCACCCGGGTGATGTTAATGTCCAGCTTCCGAGCCTGGATGGTGCGGTGTTATGCCCATCGCCTTCCGTAAAGAGCCTGGGGGTCCATTTGGACTCCCAGCTGACCATGGAGGCCCTGGTCTCTGCGGTCAGCAAGATCGCTTTTTTCATCTGCGACAGGCAAGGAGGCTGGCCCCCTATCTCTCCCGGAGCGATCTGGCCACGGTGATCCAAGCCACAGTCATCTCAAGGCTGGATTACTGCAACGCGCTACGTTGGCCTTCCTCTGTCGGTGACCCGGAAGCTCAGGCTAGTGCAGAACACTGCCGCCTGGCTCCTGTCTGGCACGCCAGCTGGCGCCCACATCACACCTGTTTTGCAGGATCTGCACTGGCTGCCAATTGAGCACCGGATCACCTTCAAAGTGTTGGTCCTCACCTTTAAGGCCTTACACGGCCTGGGGCCAGCGTATTTGAGGGACCGTCTCACCCCATATTGCCCTCCGAGATCACTTCGGTCTGAGGACTCCAATCTCCTGGAGATACCTTCAGCTAAACTCGCAAGGCTGACTGCTACCCGCCGGAGGGCGTTCTCTGTCATAGCACCTACGCTGTGGAACGCCCTCCCGGCCGGAACTCGGGCTATGAAGGACTTGCTCCCGTTTAGACGGGCCTGTAAAACATAGCTGTTTAAGCAGGCCTTTGGTGAGTCAGTCCTGCCCATGCCCCGCCATCTATTCGTTCTTCTGAGGATGATGTGCTGTTCATTGCTTTAACTGTGTTATTAATTACTGTACTGCTGTTGTTTTTAATTGCTTTTAACTGCTTATTGCCTGTATTTTACTGTGCCCTTCGGCTCCTGTAAGCCGCCGCGAGCCTCAGGGAGTCGGCGGCATAGAAGCCCGAATAATAAATAAATAAATAAATAAATAAATAATTGTTTATGTCAGTTATATTACCATGCATTGTATAATATCAAATTATATATGACCATTTAATGATTTCGCTACAGTGAATTAACTGTTATTATGTATTATTGACTTTTCGTCATTGTTAATTTGATTGCTTATTGGCTACTGACAACATTGCTTTGAACGAATTTCGGCAACCCTTAGTATCGCCTTTGACCACATTTAATGAAAGACAACTAGTTACATTAAGGCCGTAATGCGAAGCGAAGATTTGGATAAACGGGACAGCGACAGAAGAGTTCAATATTGAGAAAGGGACTAGACAAGGATGTCCGCTCTCCCCATTGATCTTTATCTTTGCACTAGAGACTCTTCTCATGAAAATAAGGAGTAGTGAGGAACTAAAAGGATTAAAGATTGACAAGCAAACATTCAAAGTAAGGGCCTTTGCAGACGACGTGATTTGTATAGTTGAGAATCCTAAAAAGAATATCTCTAAATGGCTAGAGATACTTGAAGAATATGGAGAAGTGGCTGGATTCAAATTAAATAAAAAGAAGACTAAAATTTTAACAAAGAATATGAACAAACAAGGCCAAAAAATTTTGCAAGATATGACAGGAATAGAAGTTACATCGAAAATTAAATATCTGGGGATCTGGCTCTCGGCAAGGAACCTGCACTTATTAAAGAATAATTATACAAGCTCTCTCTAATACGCAACAGGGAGGAAAGGCATTCTAAATAAGTGAATAACTGTACAAGTAAACAAACAACAAATAAATAAAAAATGTACACCTCAAGAGTAAAAGAGCGGAGGATGAGACAGGAAGAGAGATCAGAAGAGGAGGAAATAACGTTGGGGGATGTCCTCGCAGAGCTGCGAAAGATAGGGAAGGCCCAAGACGGCTTCCTGCGGAGGATGGATGTCATGCTGTCCCAGCAGGAAGACCAAATAATAATAATAATAATAATACTGTTTATTTCTATTCCGCTCTTCTCACCCCGAAGGGGACTCAGTGCGGATTACAATACATATACGACAGACAATCCCTGTTGGAGACGTACAGTTTTAGACATAGACAGTACAGGTTACACATAGAAAGTACAGTGCAGTTTATAGAAGGGTTCTTCTTGGCTGCGCCACAGGGTAACGGACATGCAGGTGTGTGTCATACAGGGTCATCCAGATGTCACTGCTCCAATTACGTCATTGTTGTTGTTATGCTTTTGCATCACAAGGGGGTGCTGTTGTTCCATCCTCATGACGGGAGCCTTCTGTATTTCCCTCTTCTGCATTCACCTCTCCGGCCAGAAAGTAGGTCTGTAAAAAGCCCTTCCCCATTATTTATATAATGGTCCCCATTGGTGTTTGAACTGCTTGGGTGGGCAGTGGACTAGGCTCATATATTGTTATTAGCTGGTTATCCAAGCCAGCTCGGGGAATTGAACCAGCAACCTTCAGGTTGCAAGCACAGCTGTGTTACCATTGTGCTATCTCCCCGGCCCGAAATGGGCGCGAACCGGGGGCATCCTCTACAGGAAAGATCAGAACCAAATGAAGAGGCGCTCCCCACAGGGCCAGGGTTGCCGATCTTCTATGAGGATGGAGAGGGCACCCCCCTGGTCAAGGGAGAGCGCAACAAAATGTGCAGGTGGAGAGGAAGGAGGGAAGGAGAACGTAAAGCCATGGGCAGGATCAGAGGAAAGAGGACCACACCCCAGAAGTAGGGAGGCAGACCTGCTGGATGCTGCAGGAACGACCGCGAAGAGCCCTAACACCTCTGCTCTCCAAGAAAGAGAAGAGGGGAAGAACCAAGAGGTCACTGCAGCATCCCAAAACTGTCAGATTATTGCATTTTGAATGGCAATTCATGAGTCAGCACAAGGTGTATTTTCTGCAGTGTGACATGTTTGACACCAGATGGCGCTGTCTCAAGACTGATAAATGGAATCTTGAGGAATGACAGTTGGGATCTGACAGTTGGGAATTGTCCGTTGAAGAGGACAGTTAGGATTAAATATCTGTGAGGAAAGGATGTTTAGAAAGGTAGCTGAGATTGCTGTTGTTGGGCCGGGGAGATAGCACAGTGGTAACACAGCTGTGCTTGCAACCTGAGGGTTGCTGGTTCAATTCCCCCCGAGCTGGCTTGGATGACCAGCTAATAACAATATATGAGCCTAGTCCACTGCCCACCCAAGCAGTTCAAACACCAATGGGGACCATTATATAAATAATGGGGAAGGGCTTTTTACAGACCTACTTTCTGGCCGGCGAGGTGAATGCGGAAGAGGGAAATGCAGAAATGCAGAAGGCTCCCGTCATGAGGATGGAACAACAGCACCCCCCTTGTGACGCTAAGACGCATAACAACAACAATGACGTACTGGAGCAGTGACATCTGGATGACCACCCGCATGTCCGTTACCCTGTGACGCAGCCAAGAAAAACCCTTCTATAAAACTGCACTGTACTGTCTATGTGTAACCTGTACTATGTGTAAAACTGCACGTCTCCGACAGGGATTGTCTGTCGTATATGTATTGTAATCCGCACTGAGTCCCCTTCGGGGTGAGAAGAGCGGAATAGAAATAAACAGTATTATTATTATTATTGTTTTTCCATGCTTAGCTTGTTATTGTTAAATTCAATTCAATACAAAGTTATATTTTTACCTTGTGAATTGAATGAGAGTGTCATTATTCACTCGAACAGAGACTGGAGTTTATTGGGCCGAATGGGGAATTAAACTTCTATATTTCTGTTGCCTATTCCGCTGTGGCATAAATACTCAACGCCGAAGAGCAGGAATGACAGCGAAGAGCCCTAACACCTCTGCTCTCCAAGAAAGAGAAGAGGGGAAGAACCAAGAGGTCACTGCAGCATCCCAAAACCCCAGCCGGGATGCAGCTAAGAAGGACGGCAAAAAGAATGGGACGCAGCCCACTAGGAAGAGAGGCTGGGCGGGAGCAACCCAGCAAGGAAGGAAGAATAACCCCCCATCCCTTGCCACCAACCCCCCTTCCCACTCCTTCTACCTCCACCCTCTCCCATCACCATACTTAGCCTCTCCTTTATTTTTTCCTACTGCCTTGTTCCGGAGACTGTCCCCCCCCCCACTTTTACGGTGTGTTTGTTTATGGGAAGACCCAAATAAATTTTTTTTTAAAAAAAAAGAATAATTATACAACCCAATGGATAAAGATGAAAGAAGAGATAGAAAAATGGAAGAAATTAAATCTCTCTCTATTAGGAAGACTCGCGGCTATTAAGATGAATTTGCTGCCGAAAATGTTGCACCTTTTTCAAAATTTACCGATAATAAGGAATATGGATGTTATTAAAAAGTGGGAAAAAAAGACACAATGAGCTTTGTTTGGAAAGGCAAGAAACCGAGAATAAACTACAATGTAATGATTATGCAGCAGTTCTTGGAAGACACAGCTGGACTTGATCCCTTCCAGTCCGGCTTCCCAGACGCACGGGACGGAGACCGTGCTTGTCGCCATTACAGACCAACTTCGCCGCCAGCTGGACCAGGGTGGATCGGCACTGCTCGCCTTGTTAGATCTGACGGCAGCTTTTTCGCTGTAGATCACGCACTGTTAACCCACCGCTTAGCCGGCTCCGGGTCGGGGGGACCGCCTTAAATGGGTGGCCTCCTTCCTCCGGGGCCGGGACAACGTGTGGAGGGGGCGGAGGTCTCTGGGAGATTCCCACTTGACTGTGGGGGTCCCCAGGGGCCATCCTCCCCTTATTATTTAACGTGTACATGCGCCCCTGGCCCAGCTGGCCCGCGACTTTGGTCTGGAGTGTTATCAGTACGCTGATGACACCCAGCTTCTGCTGAGAATGGACGGCAGGCCGGACACCGCACCGATTGTTTCCATCAGTGCCTAGAGGCCGTGACTGGTTGGCTGCGGCGAGCCGGCTGAAGGTGAACCCGTCGAAGACGGAGATCTTGTGGCCTGGTCGACCTGGGCGGGATGAGTGCCGGTTGCCTACCCTGGACGGCGAACGGCTTAGCCCGTCGCCTGTTGTTAAGAGCCTAGGTGTCCACCTGGACCCCCTGCTGACCATGGAGACCCAGGTCTCCGCGGCCAGCAGGGCGTCATTTTTCCACCTACGACAGGCTAGGCGACTGGCACCCTACCTTTCCAGGGACGACCTGGCCACGGTGATCCAAGCGACGGTCATCTCGAGATTAGACTACTGTAACGCCCCTCTCGTTGGCCTTCCCTTGGCGACAGTTCGGAAACTCAAGCTAGTGCAGAATGCCGCTGCTCGCTTGCTGACGGAACGCGGTAAGGAGCACATCACGCCATCCTCCGGCAGCTGCACTGGCTGCCTATTGAGTACCGAATTGCCTTCAAGGTGTTGGTGTTAACCTTTAGGGCTCTACGGCCTAGGGCCTGCGTACCTGAGGGACCGCCTTGCCCCATATATTCCCCGAGATCACTACGTTCTGAGGAGTCGAATTTGCTCCTGATTCCATCGGTCCGCGCCTGTCACCTGTCTGCTACCAGGCAAAGGGCTTTCTCTGTGGCGGCTCCGGTACTCTGAACTCTCCCGGACGACGTCCGAGCTGCCACGGAGCTCATTCCGTTCCGCAGGGCTTGTAAGACCGCCCTGTTCAGACTGGCCTTCAGCTAGGCGAGTGTCCGAATGTACTCATCTTCCTAATCAGCACCCTGGTTCAGGGAATGCCATGGCATGTACATAATTTTAATCTCGGGACCTATTGTATTTTGTTTTATTGTATGTTTTATGTTGTATTTATTGTATGGCGACATGGATGTACATGCCTGCCGACTTTATGATGTTATCCGCCCGAGCCTGCAGGGAGGGGCGGAATACAAGATGGAACAAATAAATAAATAAATAAATAAATAAGTAAATAAAAAGAGAAGGGAGGCTTTGCCCTGCCAGATTCGAAGCTTAACTATGAAGCCTGTGCACTATCATGGATCAAGGATTGGATAATATTAACCAGAAGTAAAATTCTAATTCTAGAAGGCTTCGACTTACGAAAGGGATGGCACTCCTACTTATGGTATGGAGCAGGGGTGCCCACACTTTTTCATCATGAGAGCTACTATATGAACAATCAAGTTGAAAAGATCACCTGTTGTGCATGTGAGCGCAGCGCACAAGACGCATGCGCGCATGCTCCTATTGCAGCATTCCGTCCGCAGGGGCTTCTTTCTTGCCTGCCCACGAACTTCGCCGCACGACGCACCCGGAAGGGGATCCTCCTTGCCTGCGCGCGTGCTCTCTCTTAATGTCTTCTGCCTTCCTCCTTCCTGCTGCATGCTTTCAAAGCAGGAAGTCCCCATCCCGTCCTGCTTCTTGCGTGCACAGCAGGCCCCTCCCTCCTACGCACGCAGCAGGAGGGTATTTATAGGCGCACCCACCAGCGTTCCGGCCAGATATGGCTTCTACGGCGGCTCGAAAGGCGCAGGGCTGGGAAGAGGGGCTGCCTGGCTGCTGCCTGGCCCAGGAAATTCAACCGAGAGAGGGACCCAGGCGAGGCTGAAGCCTCCCCACAACAGCCTCCCCCCCTCCCTCAAGGCTTCCTTACCTGGGCAGGAGAAGGTAGAGTGGAAGAGGTGCTTCCCCAAAGTGACAGATGCCGGGGGGGGGGGGGCTTCCTTCCTTCCTTTCTTTCAAGGGTGTCACTCAGAAAGGATGCCCAAGTGGACGGCTGGCAGGAAGGAGGACCACTCCCACTGGTGGCAGTCCATGCCCACGGGGGAGAGAGAGAGAGAGAGAGAGAGAGAGAGAGAGAGAGAGAGGTTCTTCCTAGCCGGCTCTTCCTAGCCACTGTCTCTCTCTTTCTCTTTCTCTCTCTCTCTCTCTCCCGTGGGCCCTCGCCGCCTTTCTCCTTCGAGGGCGAGGGAGGGCGAGGCGGAGAAAGGCAGTGAGGGCACAAGCTCTTCGGCGTTGAGTATTTATGTCACAGCGGATAGGCAACAAAAATATAGAAGTTTAATTCCCCATCGGCCCAAAAACTCCAGTCTCTGTTCGAGTGAATAATGAAACTCTCATTCAATTCACAAGGTAAATATATAACTTTGTATTGAATTGTATTTAACAATAACTGGCAAAACATCAAAAAACAACAGCCATCACAGCTACCTTTCTAAACATCCTTTCCTCACAGATATTAAATCCCAACTGACAAATCCCAACTGTCACTTTGTAACTGACATTCCTCAAGGTTCCATTTAGCAGTCTTGAGACAGCGCCATCTGGTGTCAAACATGTCACACTGCAGGTCATCTCAAACTGCGAAAATATATCTTGTGCTGACTCATGAATTGCTATTCAAAATGCAATAATCTGACACAAGCAGCAGCAGCAAGTGGAGTCTCCATCCCCACAGCCCCCTCCTCCTCAGGTTCAGCCCCAGGAACACGGCGGAGCCCTCCCTCCTCGCCCCCAACCAAGGAAAGAAAGCAGCCCCACACAGCTCGCTCGCCCAGGTCTTGGCTTGGAATGGGAGTCCCGAGGGCAGCAGCAGGGCTTGCGGCGGGGCTTGCTTGGCTTTGCCCCACTTTGCCCGGCCTCCTTCGCCTCTTTCTCTCTCTCTTTCCCTCTCTCCTTCCAGCGCCCGCCTGCCTGCCTGCCAAAAGGATCCGAAAAATTCTCCGGTTTCTTTCTTCTCTCCTTGGCTCTCTCTCTCACACACACACACACACATTCCCTCCATCCCTCCCACAGCCTCGCATCCTATCCATGCGCATGCCTTCGCCTTGCTCCCCCCCCCCCCAGCAGCAACCAATGGGCGGTCATGTCACCACACCATGCGTGGCAAGACGAGCACCAGGGCCCAGCCACTAAAGCCTCATTTTGGGGAAAGAAGCCCCCGCTGGGCGGGCGGCAGGGAGCGCACATGCGCGCAGGGCAGGAGCGCGCCTTCCAGCTAGTGAGGCCCAAAGATCACCTGGAAGAGGGCCGAAGATCACCTAGGTGCTCCCGATCACCATAATGAGCACCCCTGGTATGGAGGAACCCAAAAGGAGAAGAATTTCGGAAACCATTTTATTCGCTCCTCCCTGATAAAAGTCTGGAATAAATATAAAGAATATATGTATGTCAAGACACCGACATGGTTGTCACCCTTAGAAGCAAACCAGAGACGACTGCTGGGATGGACGGAATGGCCAAAGTATAAAGATATAATGAAAAAAGAAGGAACTTTTATACTAAAAACTCAAGAGGAAATCGCAAGGAAATTTAATAATGTAAGATGGCTCCACTACTTCCAGATCAGAGAATGGTTTAATATTGATAGGGTTAAAGGGTTCAGTGATACTGATGGACCCTGGGATGCAATATTGAGAATGGATAAGAAGATAATATCAAAAACTTACTCCATGTTGTTGAACTGGGCGACGGAGACAGATGTAATTAAGCAATCAATGGTTAAGTGGGCACAAAATATTGGGAGGCCGATCCAATTTAAGGAATGGGGGAAAAATTGGTGTAAACATCTGAAAATTACATACGCGACGGATTTAAAAGAGAATTGGCTAAAGATGATACACCGTTGGTACATCACCCCCCAAATAACTGAGTTTAATGTATAAGAATGTAGAGAACAAATGCTGGAAGTGTAAGAAGCGGGAAGGGATGTGGAACACGTTTTTAAGGGACTAAACTCAAGTATGACTGTAAAAGATCTTGGAGAAGTCCGGAAATACTTAGGCGTAAATGTAACTAGAACTGAAAAAGATATTTGTCTAGTTCAAAAAGACAAAATGTTTGAGTTACTTGAGAGAACAAGATTGACTCTGTGTAAAACAGTAGCAACTCCAATGATACCAGATTTTTAAAAGCTTGATAGAGGTGAAATGTTTGTCAATCAAACATTGTATAGATCAGTGGTTGGGAGCCTCTTGTATTTGGCAAATTGGACTAGGCCTGACATCGCTTATGCCACTAATGTACTAAGCAGGAGAGTGAATGAACCAACGTTGACTGATTGGCAAGCTGTAAAACGAGTGTTAAGATATTTGAAAGGAACATGTGACAAAAAGCTAAAAATTTGTCCAAAAGAAAGCGGTATGAAGGGGTTTGCAGACGAAGTTTTGGTGACAACGAACAAAACTTGTCATGTTCCGGGTATCTAATTAGTTTTAATGGGATACAAGTGACATGGAAATCTCGTAAGCAGTCACACGTTTGTTTATCCACGGCAGAAGCCGAATTTTCTGCTTTGTCTGACTGTTGTACAGAACTAGAGTGGATAAAGGCTCTAGTAAACGAGTTCCAAAGTTTTGAAGATAAGATATCTTTATTTACTGATTCTCAATCTTGTATAGCAATATCAAATGCTGAAGGATTAAAGCAGAGAACAAAATATATTGGGGTAAGGTACCAAAATGTTAGAAAGTTAGTACAGGATGGTTTTATTAATCCTGTGTATGTCACGGACGACCTGCGACTGCTGAAGCGAAGGCGGAAGCAGCTGGAGAGCGCGTGGCGTCGGAAACCAACTCAGACGTCGAGATCAGCCTTCAGAGACATGCGCAGGTCATATGAACGGGCGGTCAAAGAGGCCAAGAAGACCTATAACTCCTCCTTAATAGCGGCGGCAAGATCGCGCCCAGCACAGATCTTTAAGATCATTCGAGACCTAGCTATGCCCAACTCACTGCCGAGAGACAATGAAAACTCAGCTATCTCAGCGGAAGAATTTCAAGTTTTCTTCACTGAGAAAATAATTGCCCTTAGGCGTGACTTACCCTTTATCAAATCCTGGCCGCAGCAAGGGCAACCACTTGCTCTACAGACCCGTGCCCGTCCCATCTGATTAAGTCCCAGCGGGGAGCCTCTCGGCCACTCTGACAGGGTTGATAAATCACTCATTGGAGCTGGGGAGTCTTTCCGATGCGCTGAAGGAGGCTAGAGTCCGCCCGCTGCTGAAGAAGGCGAATCTGGATCCAGCGGCGCGGCGAACTACCGTCCGGTCTCAAACCTACCCTTCCTCGGAAAACTGATTGAACGGGCAGCAGCGATCCAATTACAGGAATTCCTGGAAACCTCAGGAAGCCTGGACCCCTGCCAATCGGGTTTCCGCGCCGGACACGGGACCGAGACCGTCCCTGGTGGCCATTACGGACGACATCCGCCAATTGGAGAAGGGAGGTTCGGCTATCCTGGTGCTGCTTGACCTCACCGCGCTTCGACACGGTGGACCATGACTTGCTGTTGCGCGGCGACTATCAGCCATTGGGATTCAAGGCACAGCTTTGGCCTGGTTCGATTCCTTCCTGCGGGGCCGTTCGCAGCGTGTTGAGTGGCGAGGCCAAGCGTCCAAGAAATCCACCCTGGACTGTGGAGTCCCCCAAGGCGCCATTTTGTCACCAACGCTTTTTTTAACATCTACGCCCAACCCTTGGCAAGCATAGCCAGAAGTTTTGGATTTGGGTGCTACCAATCGCAGATGACACCCAGCTCCTGCTGAAGCTTGAGCCAGGTGTAACATCGGTGCCTGAGAACTTCAGACAAGGACTAGAGGCAGTGACCAGATGGCTCCGCTCATACAAACTCAAGATCAATCCATCAAAGACTGAGATTCTATGGCCGGGACGCCCAGAGCCACCCATTCCGCTGCCTCTCTTCGAGGGAGAGCCGCTGATCCCGGCCCCGTCGGTGAAGAGTCTCGGTGTGATACTAGACTCGAGACTCTCACTGGAGGCCCAGGTTGCTGCGACAAGTAAGGGAGCTTTTTTCCACCTGCGCCAGGCACGTCAACTGGCACCTTACCTCCCATCAGATGCGCTGGCTACGGTGGTCGATGCCACAGTGACATCACGGCTAAGGACACCCTCCAGACTTGGCCTGAGTTACTGGAACTATTTTAATTAATCTTCCTATTCTTTTAGCTTTTAACTATTGAACTCTTTTATGTGTTTTATGTGTAAGTCGCCCGGAGCACTGACGTGGAGGGCGACTCATAAATAATAAAATCAATCAATCAATCAATCAATCAAAATGTTCATTTGTGGGATTAACATAACTCAAAAACCACTGGACAAATTGCTGCCAAATTTGGCCACAAGACATCACTAACCCAAGGAGTTACCATCACTCAAAAAAATTGATTTTGTCATTTGGGAGTTGCAGTTGCTGGGAGTTATAGTTTATCTGCAATGAAAGAGCATGCTCAACGCCACCAATGGTGGAACTATACCGAATGTGGCACACAGGACTCCCATGACCAACAGAAAACACTGGAAGGGTTTGGTGGGCATTGACCTTGCGTTTGGGAGTTGTAGTTCACCTACATCCAGAGAGCACCGTGGGCTCAAACAATGATGGATCTGGACCAAACTTGTCACCAATGCTCAATATGCCCAAATATGAACACAGATTGGGAGAAATAGATTTTGACATTTGGGAGTTGTACTTGTTGGGATATATAGTTAACCTACAATCAAAGAGCATTCTGAACCCCACCAACATCAGAATTGGGGCAAATTTCCCACACAGAACCCCCCCCCCCCCATGACCAACAGCAAATACTCAAGGCCATCCAGTGAAACTCCCTTCACCAGGGCAAGAAAACGTAATCAAAGCCCTCCTGTGTGTGTGAATCATATATAGCAGGGCTGTCCAACTGGCGGCCCGGGGGCCGTATACGGCCCCCCAGCCAAATCCCTACGGCCCCCTAAGCTTTTTAATGAAAAATGAAAAAAAAAAAAAAAAATATTTTTTAAAAAAAAACTACTTTTGGGTTCAGAGCAAGTATCGCGAGAATACGCAATCCACACGGGATTTCGCTGTCACGCGAGATCACGCCGGCGTTGGCAGCGAAATCCGTGTGGATTGCGTATTCTCGCGATACTCTTGGCTACTCTACTACTGGATCGCTGAGGCCCACAGACGTGATTAGGACCTTCTTCGACTCAGTCGGTCGTCGCCTCTCTCGTCGTCCGGGTACTCCTGGATCCTGCGCGTTTGGAAAAGGTAGGCCGAAGCGGGGGGCTCCTCGGGGGGCTCCTCGTTCCCTCCCCCCATCTCCCCTCATGCATTAAATAGAAAATTAAATATATTTAAAGATAAAATAAGGGGAGATGGGCTACATTAAAATAAGGGGAGAGGGGAGGATGGAATTAAATATATTTAATATTAAATTAAAATAAGGGGAGAGGGGAGGATGGAATTAAATATATTTAATATTAAATTAAAATAAGGGGAGGGGAGGATGGAATTAAATATATTTAATATTAAATTAAAATAAGGGAGAGGGAGGATGGAATTAAATATATTTAATATTAAATAAAAATAAGGGGAGGGGAGGATGGAATTAAATATATTTAATATTAAATTAAAATAAGGGGAGAGGGAGGATGGAATTAAATATATTTAATATTAAATTAAAATAAGGGGAGAGGGGAGGATGGAATTAAATATATTTAATATTAAATTAAAATATGGGGAGAGGGGAGGATGGAATTAAATATATTTAATATTAAATAAAAATAAGGGGAGAGGGGAGGATGGAATTAAATATATTTATTATTAAATAAAAATAAGGGGAGAGGGGAGGGTGGAATTAAATATATTTAATATTAAATAAAAATAAGGGGAGAGGGGAGGATGGAATTAAATATATTTAATATTAAATAAAAATAAGGGGAGAGGGGAGGATGGAATTAAATATATTTAATATTAAATAAAAATAAGGGGAGAGGGGAGGATGGAATTAAATATATTTATTATTAAATAAAAATAAGGGGGAGGGGAGGATGGAATTAAATATATTTAATATTAAATAAAAATAAGGGGAGAGGGGAGGATGGATTAAATATATTTAATATTAAATAAAAATAAGGGGAGAGGGGAGGATGGAATTAAATATATTTAATATTAAATAAAAATAAGGGGAGAGGGGAGGATGGAATTAAATATATTTAATATTAAATAAAAATAAGGGGAGAGGGAGGATGGAATTAAATATATTTAATATTAAATAAAAATAAGGGAGAGGGGAGGATGGAATTAAATATATTTAAAATTAAATAAAAATAAGGGGAGAAGGGAGGATGGAATTAAATATATTTAATATTAAATAAAAATAAGGGGGGGAGGATGGAATTAAATATATTTATTATTAAATAAAAATAAGGGGAGAGGGGAGGATGGAATTAAATATATTTAATATTAAATAAAAATAAATATTAAATTAAAAAAAGGGGTGGATGGAATTAAATATATTTATTATTAAATAAAAATAAGGGGAGGGGGAGGATGGAATTAAATATATTTAATATTAAATAAAAATATTAGGGGAGAGGGAGAGGATGATGAATTAAATATATTTATTATTAAATATAAATAATTGGAGAGGGGAGGATGGAAATAAATATATTTAATATTAAATAAAAATAAGGGGGGGAGGATGGAATTAAATATATTTAATATTAAATAAAAATAAAATAAGAGGGAGGATGGAATTAAATATATTTAATATTAAATAAAAATAAGGGGAGGGGAGGATGGAATTAAATATATTTAATATTAAATAAAAATAAGGGGGGGAGGATGGAATTAAATATATTTAATATTAAATAAAAATAAGGAGAGAGGGGAGGATGGAATTAAATATATTTAATATTAAATAAAAATAAGGGGAGAGGAGGATGGAATTAAATATATTTAATATTAAATAAAAAAAAAAATAAGGGAGAGGGAGGACGGAATTAAATATATTTAATATTAAATAAAAATAAGGGGAGAGGGGAGGATGGAATTAAATATATTTAATATTAAATAAAAATAAGGGGAGAGGGAGGATGGAATTAAATATATTTAATATTAAATAAAAATAAGGGAGAGGGAGGATGGAATTAAATATATTTAATATTAAATAAAAATAAGGGGAGAGGGAGGATGGAATTAAATATATTTAATATTAAATAAAAATAAGGGGGGGGAGGATGGAATTAAATATATTTAATATTAAATAAAAATAAGGGAGAGGGAGGATGGAATTAAATATATTTAATATTAAATTAAAATAAGGGGAGGGGAGGATGGAATTAAATATATTTAATATTAAATAAAAATAAGGGAGAGGGAGGATGGAATTAAATATATTTAATATTAAATAAAAATAAGGGGAGAGGGAGGATGGAATTAAATATATTTAATATTAAATAAAAATAAAGGGAGGGAGGATGGAATTAAATATATTTAATATTAAATAAAAATAAGGGGAGAGGAGGATGGAATTAAATATATTTAATATTAAATAAAAATAAGGGGAGGGGGAGGATGATGGATTAAATATATTTAATATTAAATAAAAATAAGGGAGGGGAGGATGGAAATAAATATATTTAATATTAAATAAAAATAAAGGGGAGGGGAGGATGGAATTAAATATATTTAATATTAAATAAAAATAAGGGGGGAGGGGAGGATGGAATTAACTATATTTAATATTAAATAAAAAATAAGGGGAGAGGGAGGATGGAATTAAATATATTTAATATTAAATAAAAATAAGGGGAGAGGGGAGGATGGAATTAAATATATTTAATATTAAATAAAAAATAAGGGGGAGGGGAGGATGGAATTAAATATATTTAATATTAAATAAAAATAAGGGGAGAGGGGAGGATGGAATTAAATATATTTAATATTAAATAAAAATAAAGGAGAGGGGAGGATGGAATTAAATATATTTAATATTAAATAAAAATAAGGGGGAGGGGAGGATGGAATTAAATATATTTAATATTAAATAAAAATAAGGAGGAGGAGGATGGAATTAAATATATTTAATATTAAATAAAAATAAGGAGAGAGGAGGATGGAATTAAATATATTTAATATTAAATAAAAATAAGGGAGGAGGATGGAATTAAATATATTTAATATTAAATAAAAATAAGGGGAGAGGGAGGGATGGAATTAAATATATTTAATATTAAATAAAAATAAGGGGAGGGGAGGATGGAATTAAATATATTTAATATTAAATAAAAATAAGGGAGAGGAGGATGGAATTAAATATATTTAATATTAAATTAAAAATAAGGGAGGGGGAGGATGGAATTAAATATATTTAATATTAAATAAAAATAAGGGGAGGAGGAGGATCGAATTAAATATATTTAATATTAAATAAAAATAAGGGGAGAGAGGGAGGATGGAATTAAATATATTTAATATTATAAAATAAGAGAGGGGAGGATGGAATTAAATATATTTAATATTAAATAAAAATAAGGGGGAGAGGGGAGGATGGAATTAAATATATTTAATATTAAATAAAAATAAGGGGGGAGAGGATGGAATTAAATATATTTAATATTAAATAAAAATAAGGGGAGGGAGGATGGAATTAAATATATTTAATATTAAATAAAAATAAGGGGGGGAGGGAGGATGGAATTAAATATATTTAATATTAAATAAAAATAAGGAGAGGGAGGATGGAATTAAATATATTTAATATTAAATAAAAATAAGGAGAGGAGGAGGATGGAATTAAATATATTTAATATTAAATTAAAAATAAGGGGAGAGGGAGGATGGAATTAAATATATTTAATATTAAATTAAAAATAAGGAGAGGGGAGGATGGAATTAAATATATTTAATATTAAATAAAAATAAGGGGGGAGGGGAGGATGGAATTAAATATATTTAATATTAAATAAAAATAAGGGGGAGGGAGGATGGAATTAAATATATTTAATATTAAATTAAAATAAGGGGAGGGGAGGATGGAATTAAATATATTTAATATTAAATTAAAATAATTTAATATCTTATCTCTGCATTTTTATCCCAGTAAAGATTATGTGACTGTATGCATGCAAGGGGGCGGGGCGGGGCGGGGCAGAGCCGGGAGAGGGCGGAGCTGTGGGCAGGAGGGGCGGGGAGCCGGGGCGGAGCTGGGGTGGGGCAGACCCAGGGGCGGCCTAAGGTACTTTTAAATGGTAGGCGACATTATTTTGGTGCCACCCCCCAAACATAAATTTGCCGCCCCCCCATGTAAATCGTATATACAATTATAATATCACAATACCATTAGTAGTATTATATTGTATCAATGTATATACAATATATTATACCATACTCATACTATATTATATCATAATTATATTATACTACATTACAATATAATTATATTATAATATATTGACATAATGTAACATTCTATTATATTATTATTATAAAATAATAAAATTATTTATTTAAACAAATTATCCTCTACTAAATATTTTCATGAGTCCTATAAAACTCAAATAACCCTAAATAAAGTAAAATAAAATATTATATATTAGTATTTTGTACAATACCACTTTACTCTTCTGCGTCGAGTATTTATGTCACAGCGGATAGGCAACAGAAATATAGAAGTTTAATTCCCCATACCCAAAAACTCCAGTCTCTGTTCGAGTGAATAATGAAACTCTCATTCAATTCACAAGGTAAATATATAACTTTGTATTGAATATTATTTAACAATAACTGGCAAAACATCGAAAAACAACAGCCATCACAGCTACCTTTCTAAACATCCTTTCCTCACAGATATTAAATCCCAACTGACAAATCCCAACTGTCACTTTGTAACTGACATTCCTCAAGGTTCCATTTAGCAGTCTTGAGACAGCGCCCATCTGGTGTCAAACATGTGACACTGCAGGTCATCTCAAACTGCGAAAATATATCTTGTGCTGACTCATGAATTGCTATTCAAAATGCAATAATCTGACATATACTGCAATATTGTTTGTAATATTACATGTAATATAAAATATATCATCATTCTATTGTTATATTGTATTTGTATTATATTGTATGACAATATTAAGCAGAACTGTATAATAATCAACAAGAAATGCAATGTAAATGCATCAAAATCAGAATATATTACCTACCACCCGACTCATAATCCATAGAGTCTCCCATAAGTCCAAAATTAGGATCCCAATGTAAATGTAAATAGAAAAACAGCCAAAATGTTCAAATGAGGTCGAATACAGGCAGCGCGGCCTGGGCACACTTGGGCCCTCCTCCCTCCCTCCCGGTGTTTTGGACTCCAACTCCCACAACTCCTCATAGCCTCAGGCCCCTCAGGTCTAGACAGAAATAGAGCCGAAGAAGAAAGGAAGGAGGGAGAGAAGAGGTCACAGAGGAGGAGGAGGAGGAAAGCCCTTCATTCATTCCTTCACTTACACTTCCTTCACTGATTCTTTTCTCCTTCCCTGCAAGCGTCTGACCGGAGACAAAAGGAGAGGGGAAGCACTCCTGCCTGCCCGATAGGGAGTGCTTTGCTTACAGGCTTCTGCGCCAAAGGGAGCTACTGGGCATGCGCGGAGGTTTTCGCGCATGTGCAGTTGCTCCTGCACTCAACTTCAGCTCTGGAGCAACTGTGCCTGCATGAAAACCTCCGCGCGTGCCCAGAAGCGGCATCGGAGCGCACAAGGCCGGGGTCAAAAAGCAGGCAGCTGCAGCGCTGCGTGAGGAACATCGGCAGGGCCAGGATGGCGCCCCATGTGGCCAGGATGGCGCCCCCTTCCCAGATGAATTTAATATTGCATTTTGCCATTATCTATTATATAAAGGAAGTCCCGTCATAGAACGACCGTCCTAGGCAGAGAAACCTTACAAGGCAGAGACACCAAACTTGGCAACAGAAATAGGCCTCAGGCAAGGTAGGTTTTTAGCAAAGAAACTTCCCCCCAAAACCTAGAAGGCCCCCAAAACTTGGCCTATCTTGTAGGACCGCCCCTGGGCAGACCCTACGGCCCCCCAGGTCATCGGTGACCTCTATTCCAGCCCCTGGACCCGGTAGAAGTTGGACAGCCCTGGGGTAGATGGTAAACGCCTCTCCTTTCTCTCTGGTCAGCCACCACGGATGGTGGACAGACCCCAGCCGCTGAACTCCTTTAAATCGAAGGTCGAACGTCCTTCCTCCGATGAGTCCAGGGCTGGTTAAAGGCGGTATTTGTCATTAAAAGGAGGTGACAGGCCGTAGCTGACGACCCCGTGGCTCAGTCACGCGTCCCTGGCAGTCACGGAGGTACAAATTGTGGGTTTCTCCCTTTATAGTCTTTTTGCTTAGGAGAAAACCCCTGAGGAGAAAAATCAAGGGAAAATCTAAACTGCTGATTGGCTGGGACTCTGAGGTGACTTTGGAGGAAAACATAAACTCAGCTCCAAACTCCGTCTTGGGCCTTGCGTTATTTTAATTCTGAGGAACAATCTAGGACGGGGTCTCTCGCCCTCCTCATGCCCTGACCCCTTAATCCCTTTCAAAAGCTGTGCAAAAGGTAATGAGAGTAAACAATAATGCAGTGGACAGGAGAAGGTCTCCCCACTGAGTTCAATGAGGCACACCACAATGTCCAGTAGGTGGTAAAATAAATGTATTGAATTCTCAATAAGTGAAGAACAGTAACGTCGTATATTCATCAAGTACAGTCATTCAAAAATGCAAAACAAAACGGCCTGTATTTTCATACTTCTAAACACATAACGGGGTATGGTGCGAGGTCCTTCTTAGAACCCCAATGCAAACGTGAGACGAGACGGGGGAGTCCCGCATCAAAATGCGTGGGGACCTCAGCCCCAATGGCTAACGAGGACAACTGATGTTTACAGGGTCCCTCACTCGTTTCGACCCCTCTGGGGTCTTTGTCAAATTATATCGTCAACAAAACAATAATATAGGTGGGTATCTTCCACAAAAAATCATTATACATCCATCGAAATTCGATATAAGCAATCTTGTGGCTGGGCCGCCCGGGTAGAGACCCAGTTGCCGGCGTTTGATGGTGTGGCACTTCGCCCACAGCCCCTAGTTAAGAGCCTTGGGGTCAGCTAGACACCCAACTGTCGATGGATGGCCCAGATTGCCTGCGCTTGCAAGACAGCGTTCTACCATCTGCAGCAGGCAAACGGTCCGGCTCATTACCTCTCCCGTTGCGACCTGGCCACGGTGATCCAAGCCATGGTCATCTCGCGGGCTTGATTACTGTAATGCGCTGTACATTGGCCTACCCTTGTCGGCGATCCGAAACTTAAGCTGGTGCAGAACGCAGCAGCGCGCCTTGCCTGTCGGGAGCCCCAAGATCTGCGCATGTGACCCCCACTGCGTGCACTGCACTGGCTTCCCATCGAATTCCGGGTCTCCTTCAAGGTGTTAGTTCTAACTTTCAAGGCCTTACATGGTTTGGGGCCAGTGTACCTGAGGGAGCGTCTTACCCCATACAAACCCAGAAGATCACTGCGCTCAGAGGGGCTTAACCTACTAGAGGCCCCTAGTATTAAGATTTGTGAGCTGTCGAGCACCCGGCAGAGAGCATTTACAGTGGCCGCTCCGACCCTCTGAATTCTCTGCCGGAGGAGATCTGAGCACTACGGGGCTTGTTGGCCTTCCGCAAAGTCTGTGAAGACTTGGCTATATAGGCAGGCATTTGGTCCTAACTGATGCCTCCTATAGTTCGCTAGCTGCCAACATACCGTCCTGCCATGTATTGCTTCTCCATATTGTTGCTTGCCGGGATCATTTGTGGGGAGGGGCTTTGGGTATACGTCTTTTTTATCTGTTTATTGATGTTTTACTGTTTTTATGTTGTAAACCGCTCTGGGCTCAGAGCGCGGTCTACCAAATGTAAACAATTTATAAATAAATAAATAAATAAATAAATATCACGCAGATTCTGTGTTCTCTTGTCTTGCAATCAAAGGTGGATGGGAAAGGCCAAGTATATGTTCAATGAGGGTCAGTATTTCAAAACAATTTTCCTGATGGCATTAGAATTGGGAGTGAGAATTAAAGGCCACACTAGACGTTGTGACGGTGGTTTCACCTTGGGTAACAATAATTGTGTTCTTGATACCCTTAATCCCTTTCCTCATGTTCTGTGGTGACCCCCAACCATCACATTATTATTTCCGTTGCTGCTTCATATCTGTCATTTTGCTCCTGTTCTGAATCGTCGTGTCAATCTCTGAGAGGCAGGAGGTATTTCCACTCACTGGACCACATTTGGCACAAACACCACACGTCAGTCGTCACATTGGAATACTGGAGGGGTTGGGAGGGGGTTGATTTCGTCATTTGGGAGTTGTAGTTGCTGGGATTTATAGTTCATAGCTATTTATTTATTTATTTATTTATTAAGTTCGATTTGGTATACCGCTCTCTCTGGAGCCCAGAGCGGTTCACAAGAATGGCAGAATAAAAACATAAAACACAAAATACATTAAAATACATTAAATTACATTAAACAATATCAATCCCCGACTAAAACAAATTGCAGACCGGGCTGCAGTACAGTGGCAGGCTAGCAGCAGGATAGCGGGTGCGTAGACAGCAGTCACTATGGGCCGAATGCCTTTCTGAACAACCACGTTTTTTACTGCTCTGCGGAACGGCAGAAGGCTCGGTGGCCCGTATCCCTTCAGGAAGGCTGTTCCACAGAGTTGGTGCCACTACGGTGAACCCTCCGATGGGTGGTGTCCAGTCTACAGACCCCTAACACTGGGCACATCCAATAAGTTGGAGCCCTCTGAGCGCAGTGATCTCCTGGGCACATAAGGGGTAAGCCGCTCCCTCAGGTACACTGGCCCCAAACCATATAAGGCCTTGAAAGTTAGAACTAGCACCTTGAAGGTGACCGGAACTCAATTGGAAGCCAGTGCAGCTCGCGCAAAGAGTGAGTCACGTGATCAGATCTTAAGGCTCCTGAGAGCAGGCGGGCTGCAGCTGTTCTGCACCAGCTTAAGTTTCGGATTGCCGACAAGGTAGGCCAATGTACAGCGCATTACAGTAATCGAGCCTCGAGATGACCGTGGCTTGATCACCGTGGCCAGGTCGCAGCGGGAGGGTAAGAGCCAAACGTTTTTGCCTGCCGCAGATGGTAGAAGGCTGTCTTGCAGGCGCTGGCAATCTGCGCCTCCATCGACAGCTGAGCATCCCCGCGGACCCAAACTTTTGACAGATGGTTGCGGGCAGAGGGCACACTGCCGTCGAAACATCCGACGCTGGGTCTCTACCCTCTCCGGGTGGCCAGCCACCAGATCTCCGTCTTCGCGGGTTCACCTTCAGCTTACTGGCTCGCAGCCATCCAGTTCTGACTTCTAGGCAGAGATGGAAATGCTCGGGTACAGGTTCCACCCCGGGGTCCATCCTCAATGAGCTGGGTATCATCAGCGTACTGATGGCACTCCAGCCCAAAACTCCCGCACCAGTTGGGCGGTGATCGCATATAGATGTTAAATAACAGCGGGGAGAGAATGGCCCCCTGAGGGACCCCACAAA
>JARBWK010000127.1:0-64687 GCA_030556195.1 Anolis apletophallus | reverse complement strand
TTCAATATGCCAAGTTTGGTTCAATTCCATTGTTGCAAGAGTTCAGGATGCTCTTTGATTGTGTGTTAACTATAAATCCTAGAAGCTGTAACTCTCAAATGTCGAGGTCTATTTTTCCCAAACTCCATCTGTGTTTGCATTTGGGCATATTGAATATTCATGCCAAGTTTGGTCCTGATCCAACATTGTTTGTGTCTACGGTGCTCTCTAGATATAGGTGAACTACAACTCCAAAACTCAAGGTCAATGCCCATCAAACTCTTATAGTATTTTCACTTGGTTATGCGAGTTCTGTGTGGGAAGTTTGTGTCTTTCTGTCATTCCTGCCAGGATATCTATTAGGCATGAGAAAAATGTTATGAAAAATGATTCGTTTCGTAAGAAATTCGTGAAATGCTACTTTTGAGTATTTCCGCACCTGGAACGCCAACCAGGAAGTGGAGTTTCTTTATCGAACTTCGGGGCCAGGATTTTCTTAAGTGTCGTTATTAGGTCGTAAGGGGGCACCCTCCTTCTCTCTCACCACCCCCGCCTCCCTTGCCAATAAGTATTATGGCAAGGCAAGCCCTAAACTCGCTCCTTCTTTCGGCTGGAAGCCTGGAAAAAATGTAAACAGAGAGGTTTACTCAGAAGTAAATCTGAAAAGGAGGGCACTTTGGATGAAGTGCCCTCCTTTGTGGATTTACTTCTGAGTAAACCTCTCTGTTTACATTTTTTCCAGGCTTCCCTGCCTCTCCTGCCTGCCAGGATCTAAAGCATCAAAGAGTATTGGGGTGAGAAACCAACCTAATGTATACTAGAATGAATGCTACTGTAAGTGCCTAATAGTATAAGTAATCCAACTGGTCATATACCTACATTCCATGCACATGCAATAATACAGCAGTAATAACAATAACAAGAGGTAAAATTCAAACCGAAGTATTCTGACTGGTCTCTCCTCATGCGGTGCAAACGGGCTCTTCTCTGTGAGCCCGAGGAAGCCAGCGTTTTCTGCTTGGGTGCACACACATACATATTCTTGGGGGATTTGCTGCAGAATCCGGGCTCATAGAGAAGATTCTGCAGCAAATCCCCCCAAAGAATATGTATGTGTGTGCACCCAAGCAGAAAACGCTGGCTTTCCCGGGCTCACAGAGAAGAGCCCGCTTTGCACCGCATGAGGAGGGACCAGTCAGAATACTTCGGTTTGAATTTTACCTCTTCTTATACCCATTGTTATTACTGCTGTATTATTGCATGTGCATGGAATGTAGGTATATGACCAGCCTGGGCAAACTTGGGCCCTCGCTCCCTCGGGATCGGGGTTAGAGAGAGGCAGCGAGGAGTGAGGGGGGGCTCCTCCTCCTTTTCTTTGCTGCTTCCAAGAATAGAATACCCGCTCCCTCCCTCCCTCCCTCCTTCCTTCCTATTTGGAGAGTCCCATCTAGAATTCAGTGTGATTTATTCAAGTTTTGGCTCTAGCAACTCCCAGAAATCCCAGCCAATTTACCAGCTGTTGGGATTTCTGGGAGTTGTAGGCCAAAACCATCTGGAATGCGCATGCGCTGGCATACGAACTACTAACGAATTTCGTTAGTAATTAAGTTACATTTTAGAATTTTTTGGAAAATTTTTTGTAAGTCTTTTTTTTACTAATCAAAAAAAATCCCCCCCCCCCCATTTGATTTTAGAATCGCCATTTTTGGGTTCTAAACCATGCCTAATATCTATGATGTGTTCATTGAAACAGGCTCAGGTTTCACACGGAGTGCATAAATACATTCAAAAACATATTAACTGTATGTATTACTGTGTTAGCGTGTCATTTTGTGTCATTTTGGTTGGTGCTATGCCCCAGGATTTTGGAAATGTAAAAAAATGTGCCGCAGCTCAAAAAAGGTTGAAAAACACTGGTCTAGAAATTTGAAGTAATAAATAAATAAATAAATTGAAGGAACACCGAGGTGAAAATCGAAGTGACAAACTGGCTGAAGAAGGCGGAGGGAAACTTCTATGACTCAGACATCAAAAACACGTCCCACGGATGACAAACTGTATTGAACTGAATGGAGAGTGTGTGGTAAAATAATGTAAACTCTATGCTATACAATCCATGTAAAAGAACCAGACCAGACACTGTTCCTTAAATGTGTCAATTCCTTTTTTAATGTTTTTGAAAAATAAAAAGGTTTGTTTTGAGCAACTGCAGTTAGGAAGGGGATGCCATTTGGGGGTGTTTTTTTTCCTTCTTTGCACTCCATGAAGTGTGAGCATATTGACAGGTTAAGACTCATGCATGAAAAAAATTTTAAAAAAGGAAAAAGAGGGTTAAGGAGGGACAGACATTCCCCTTTTCGGAACAGGAGTGGGGCTCTTGTTACGAACGCGACGAAAACTGGGGCAAGCCCAGTTTAATCCAAGGCACCACCCACCCCACTCCCCACCCCCACCTTCGAATCGCAGCCAACATGGAATAATATAAGAGCGACATCAATTTCAGACATTTGGTTCGTTTACTTTTTTTCTTTTTACAGGATGGTTTCGGTGGAGTTTTGTACAACGTTCTAGGCATCACTTTGGGTTTTGCTGTTTTTCAGAAAGGGACAGTTTCAAGAAACGGGGGAAAAATGGAAAATGGCCATGCGTCTCTTCCCACCGACTCCAAGATATACAAGCGCAGATGGAGGCTAATATTTCCACAATCCAAGTTCCTAACTTACCCCGTTTCCTCCGAAAATACGAGTCCCCCGAAAATAAGGTCTTGTTTTCCCATTTAAAAAAAAATAACATTTATTGTTGAACAAAAAAAAAAAGAAATTTATTATATACTGTACAGTTGTTGTCAATATATAATAAATATACTGGCCCTCACACACAGGGCCACAATAAATAAATACTGTAAAGTACCTGCCTCCCACACACTGTTAGTTTAGGGCTTACTGTCGGGGGAGGCCTTATATTTAACCTCTACTAGGTCTTATTTTCGGGGAAACAGGGTAACCGATAGCGTTTCTGAATGCTTCCCCTACCCCTTCATCAGAGCATCAAAGGGGGGGAGCTGCCATCACTACTCCCAAACTTTTAAGCGATCATTGATGCTTCGGAGTGAGCCTGGCCCCTCCAAAAGAGGAAAAGCAATTCGACATGATTGCAATCAAACCTGAAAGACATAGCTATACAGTAACAAGGCTAGAAAGAGAGAGAGAGAGAGAGAGAGAGAGAGAACACGTTCGTCAGCTATTTCTGCATCTGGTTCTAAAGATTCGTCTGAAGCGTTGGGAAGGGAGAAAGAAAATAATAATAGTAATATTCCGCCTTTAGAGATGGTGGTCTTCGGTAAAGACAGACAGACCCAACACAACAACAGCGACACCAAGCCACTGGGTTCGGACGGGGATTTCCCCACACAACGGGGAAAATAAAGCGAGTCACAATAAGGCAACGCTGACTCGAAAGAGGGACCGAGTGGGAAAGAAGCCAGATCGCGAGGCCCAGCGGAAATGCTCCTAAAACTCAAGAGGCAAGGCAAGGCTGGACCGACAACCGGTTTGGAAACAACACTTTAAATGGATTCTAGCTCATAACTAAATCACAAAGCTTCGGGGGTTCTTTTCCCGATCTGCAAAACACGGTTGGGAGAATCGAGGCCGACACAACATCCAGGACGTCGTCTCGTGCCACGAATAAGACGACTTTTCGGAGAGGAAGACGAGAAAGAATAAAGGAGGGGAAAACTTACTCCAATGCTAAGCCCCCTCCCTCGCTTTATTCCCCTTGATCTGGATGGTTTTGCAAGGAAATTCAAAAAAAAAAAGGATTACTTTTTGTGGAATTAAAGGTTCTCTCTCTTTTTTTATTGTTATTTATTCGTCGTCGTCATCATCATAATTATTTCTTTTTTCCCACTTAAAGGCCATGGATGAAGCATTTTAAAGTTCTCCTAGTGCAAAGGAACAGAAACAAAAAAAAAAGAAAACAGAGCAAGAACCCAACACCAATAAAAAGGGGGGGGGGCAATAAAAGGAATTCGCTGCCTTTCGTCTCCCAGGCAACAACAAAAAAATATGAACAGAACTTTAGGTGGTTTTTTTTTTACTGCAACATATACACATTTAATATAGTATACAGTCCATGCAGCGGCACAGCCATGGCGAAGGGGGCCGGGCCCCCACCCTCTTCAGTGCACTACAGTCCGTGTCCCACGTCCGCCGTGTCCCTCGTCCACCGCCGTCACCGCCTCCTAGCCCGACTTGAAGAGCAGGATCGCAACCTGGCCCAAGTAGAAATAGATGAAGTGCTTCGTCTCGTGCGTTACGTAGCTGCCGAAATTCCTGCCCACGATGCAGTGCCAGGTGGGGTTGTATTTCTTGTCAAACTCCTGGAGAACAAGCGAGAAGAAAGCAGGGCACATTTATTTATTTATTTATCATTTCGGTTTAATAACCCGCCCTTCCCGAGGCTCAGGGCGGTTTACATAAAAACAGGATGTAGACAGCATATAAAGCATGATTAAAACACATAAAATTCCTGACTGACTGACTGACTTTATTATTTCTGAGTCGCCCTCCACGTTCGTGCTCCGGGCGACTTACACACAACAAATTCCACAATTAAAATAGAGTATTTAAAACTAGATTAAAATATTCAGTGGTGAAATGCAGGGGCCAGGCTCGGTATTTGTGTTCCTGGTTCTGCATTAGCCATGGGCTTTCCTAAATAGCCAGGTCTTCAGAGCGGTCAGGAACTGGGGCAGGTCGAGGGAGGCTCTCTGGTCCGGTGGCATCGAGTTCCAAAGAACGGGGGCCACAACGTTCTGCGCAATCTGGAGCCTGCGGGTTAGTGACCGGGGTAGACCTACATACAAAGCGTTACAGTAATCCAGCCTTGATGTCACCGTGGCATGGATTACTGTAGCTAGCGCTTCCGTCGGAAGATAGGGCGCCAATGGTCTCGTTTGGCACAGGTGGAAGAAGGCCCTTTTGCTCGTGGAGGCAACCTGGGCAATCTCCATCGACAATTTGGAGTCCAGGATAACACCAAGGCTTTTTACTGAGGGGGACGGGGTCAGCGGTTCCCCGTCAAAGGGGGCAGCGGAAAGGTGGTTCTGGGCGGCCCGGCCATAAGATCTCCGACTTTGATGGATTTATTTTAAGTTTGTGGGCGCGGAGCCATTTTGTCACTGCTTCTAGGCCTCGAGTGAAGTTTTCGGGCACCGAAGTTGCGCCAGGCTCCAGTTTCAGTAGGAGCTGGGTGTCATCGGCATATTGGTAGCATAGCCATTTTTTGGCTATTTAAATTCCATTAAAATAGCCAAAAAATTCATGGCCAGAGCTGGTTCGTAGAGGATAGTGGCAGAGTGGCAAGATCGTAGGCAACGATCGAGCACTATCAGACTCCGAACGCCTGTCTGAAGAGCCAAGTCTTGCAGGACCTGCGAAATGCCATCAGGTCCTGCAAGGCTCGTGTCTCAGGCGGCAGCAGATTCCACAAAACAGGTGCCGATACTGAAAACGCTCCCTCTCTCGTGGGAGAGAGCCTGCAAGACTTCATGCCCGGGACTTCAAGTAAGTTAAGCCCCTCCGAACGCAGTGATCTTCTGGGCGCATATGGGGTGAGCCGCTCCTTCAGGTACACTGGCCCCAAACCATATAAGGAGCAAATCAGGGTGGGGTGTGTTTCTGTTCCAAGCAATAAAAGATCAATGTGGGAGATCACTTTCACAATATTATTTCAATTTATTTCATCTTCATTCTTTTCAACTTATAAGTGGATGATGGATTGTAGATCCATATGGCATCAAGACACTGGTGTTTTCCTTCACAAAATTATAATCCATAAGGTAACATGTCATCAAATATAATCCGGATTACACTCAATGTCGGGTCGACGGTATCAAGCCATCCGTTTCGCCGTTTCCGGCTTCTTCGGGACCTGCCACATCCTATCTACTGTTCAATCCACTGGTCCAATATTTATTTATTTATTTATTTATTTATTATTCGGGTTTTCTATGCCGCCGACACCCCGAGGCTCGCGGCGGCTCACAGGAACCGAAGGTACAACTACACACAAGCAATGCGATAAAACCTCTAAGACAATTAAACAGTTAAAACAGCAAAATACGAAACCCCAGGTACAGTTCAGAGATTGACAGCGTGACACCCCAGGACAGCGGCTAAAGCGGAACATGGGCAGGACCTACTCACCGAGCGCCTGCTTAAACAAATAAGTTTTGCAGGCGCGTCTAAACGGGAGCAGGTCCGTTATAGCCAGCGTTCAGCCGGGAGGGCGTTCCACAGCGTAGGAGCTATAACGGAGAACGCCCTCGCGAGTAGATGTCAGTTTAGCCGATTTCGCGAGGGTATCTCTAACAAATTAGCATCCTCGGAGCGTAGTGATCTCGGGGACAGTGTGGGGTGAGTCGGTCCCCTCAAGTACACGCTGGCCCCAGGCCATGCAAGGCCTTAAAGGTAAGAACCAACACCTTGAAGGAGATCCGGTGCTCGATTGGGAGCTTCCGGGTCGCCGACAAAGGAAGGCCAACGTGAAGCGCGTTACAGTAATCCAGCCTTGAGATGACCGTAGCTTGGATCACCGTGGCCAGGTCATTCGGGAGATATAGGGGCCAGCCTCCGAGCCTGTCGCAGATGAAAAAAGCAACCTTGCTGACCGCGGAGACCTGGGCCTCCATGGTCAGCTGGGAGTCCAGATGGACCCCCAGGCTCTTAACGGAAGGCGATGGGCATAGCGCCACACCATCCAGGGTCGGAAGCTGGACACCTACACCACCCGAGCGGCCCGACCACAAGATCTCCGTCTTCGCCGGATTCACCCTCAACCTACTGGCATGCAGCCATCCAGTAACGGCCTCGAGGCAGTGTTGGAAATTATCGGGGATGGATCCCGGCCTGTCCTCCATCCTCAGAATGAGCTGGGTGTCCAGCGTACTGGTGGCACTCCAGCCCATAACTCCGCACCAGCTGTGCAAGCGGCTGCATGTAGATGTTGAATAACAGAGGGGAGAGGATGGCCCCTTGCGGAATTCCACAAACTAATGAGGAGCCCTCGGAGACCACCTCACCCCTCCTCACACGCTGAGACCGCTGGTGGAGGAAGGAGGTCAGCCATTTAAGAACTGTCCCCCTCACTCCAGCCACGGCCAGGCGGTGGATCAGTAGATTGTGGTCGACCGTGTCAAACGCTGCCGTGAGGTCCAATAACACGAGCAGCGCAGACCCGCCTTGGTCGAGCTGGCAGCGGAGTTGATCTGTGATGGAGACTAGGACCGTCTCCGTCCCGTGCCCCGAACGGAAGCCGGACTGGAAGGGGTCTAGCCATGTTGCATCATCTAAGAAGGACTGCAACTGCTCCATTACTGCCCTCCAAAATATTCAGTCATAGCATATATGTATGTGGACGCAGCCACTTTCCCATGCGGTTGGACCCCCAAACAGGTCGTAAATAAAGCTCTAGATATAACTAGAAATACTCTAAGGACAGAACTTTTCACCAAAAAGGATAAACCTCCCATAGACCGCATTATTTGGCCACTTACCTACACTCCCCACTCTAAAAGGATTCAACAGATCGTACGCAAATACTGGCCTCTAGTGAATTCGATACCTGGGCTAGAACAAACCCCAATGATTGCCAATAAGAGGACTACAAATATTAAACAACTACTAGTCCATGCTGACCATACTATCCGCACCAAACCCCAACATAACAGTAGAAATACAATGGCATGTTGCCATTGCTCTATCTGTAAACATATATCGACTACTAACACGATCCAAGACCTTGAGGGGAAACAAACATACAAACTTCACTGCCAGGCCACATGCGGATCTAAAATGTAGTATATTGTATCTTATGCAAATGCTCAAAATATTACGTAGGGAAACTGGGCGTGACCTGAGGGTGAGGATCCAGGAACATCGTTCGAGATTTAGAACAAAAACGAATCTTCTGTACTATATACACACTTCAAAGAAAATCATAAATATGACGACTTTAAAGTTGTGGTTCTCAAACAGGTTAAAGTCAAGATGCATCAAGATATAAAATTAGCCTTAAGGAGAAGAGAATGCTTCTGGATAACCTCCCTAAAATGCGAAGCCCCCAGGGGGTTAAACGACCGTTTATCCATAGGGGAAATTCTGATATAATTTGCACCTGGAGCCAGGTGCGGAGGGAGTCCTCTTAAGCCGCAGCTTTTCTCAGTAGCATTGTCCAACCGCATGGGAAAGTGGCTGCGTCCACATACATATATGCTATGACTGAATATTTTGGGTATGTATTGATTGTGCTATATGTATGAAATGCCTCTTGAAATGTATTGAAATACCGATTGCCTCTCGCCTATTAGGGGAATGTTTTCTTATGTGGGATCACACCTATATGTATAGGTTATAAAAATGTATAAATAACAGGAATATGGGATTATATAGTAAAAATCATTTATGTTTAATCTAATAGATATTGGACCAGTGGATTGAACAGTAGATAGGATGTGGCAGGTCCCGAAGAAGCCGGAACAGCGAAACGGATGGCTTGATACCGTCGACCCGACATTGAGTGTAATCCGGATTATATTTGATGACATGTTACCTTATGGATTATAATTTTGTGAAGGAAAACACCAGTGTCTTGATGCCATATGGATCTACAATCCATCATCCACTTATAAGTTGAAAAGAATGAAGATGAAATAAATTGAAATAATATTGTGAAAGTGATCTCCCACATTGATCTTTTATTGCCCAAACCATATAAGGCCTTAAAAGTCAGAACTAACACCTTGAAGGAGACCCGGAATTCGATGGGCAACCAGTGCAGTTCGCGCAGGAGTGGCGTTATATGCGCCGTTTGAGGGGCTCCTAGCAGCAAGCGAGCTGCTGCGTTCTGCACCAGTTTAAGTTTCCAGATCGCCGACAAGGGTAGGCCAATGTACAGCGTGTTACAGTAGTCGAGCCTCGAGATGACCGTGGCTTGGATCACCGTGGCCAGGTCGCACCGGGAGAGATAGGGAGCCAGACGTTTCGCTTGCCGCAGGTGGTAAAAGGCTGTCTTGCAGGCACAACGAGCTGGGTGTCATCGAGCCGGACCCCCAAGTTCTTTACTGAGGACTGCGGGCGTAATGCGACGCCGTCGAACATCGGCAGCTGGATTCCCTCCCGGGCGACCCAGCCACAAGATCTCAGTCTTCGCCGGGTTCACCTTCAACTTACTGGCTCGCAGCCATCCAGTTACGGCTTCTAGGCTTCTAGGCAGAGATGGAAATTATCGGGTACAGATTCCGCCCCGGGGTCCAATCTCAGAACGAGCTGGGTGTCATCAGCATACTGATGGCACTCCAGCCCGAAACTCCGCACCAATTGGGCGAGTGGTAGATGTTAAATAACAGCGGGGAGAGGATGGCCCCCTGAGGGACCCCGCAGAGTAAGGGGGAGCCCTCGGAGACCACCCCTCCCCACTTCACTCGCTGCAGGCGGCTTTGGAGGAAGGAGGACAGCCATTTGAGAGCTGTCCCCCTCACCCCCGCATTCTCACATTCTAACTTCTCAGGATCACCACACAGATCTCGGAACCGCTCTCAGAGATAACCCCCAACAAGATCTCCCCGTGGCCCCGGACCTAGACTGGGACCAGTCTTGGGACTTCCCAACTGGGGACCTTGGGGATGAGGACGAGAGCCCGGAGGCCAGAGTGGAGATCAGACCGACCACTGCCCGCAGCGGCATTGAGAGGATGGCTGAGGGAGGCGGCTCCGAGCAGAGACCTTCTTGGAGCACGGGAAGGACCGTTGAGCCGCTACCCAAACACCTACCTACTACAGTTGGATCGTGCCTAGGCCCAGGCTCGGACCCAGCGCCCGGATGCCTGCCCCCGGGAGGTGGCTCTGACCGGCCTGACTCCCATGGCTCGGGGTCAACATTGAACATCACGGAGATCCTGGCTTCCGCCCGAGACACCCCCACGCCGCCACCGAGGCTTTGCGGGGTGTGTCTGGATGGGTGAGGGTCTACCGAAGATGGCGGTCGACCTTGAAGACGGCAGAGCAAACCGAATGTCTTCACGCTTTGAAGATTGGAAGCCATGCAACCGACCCAAGAGGCGGAAACGGCGCTGAAAGAAGAGGAGCGCCCAAGACCTAACTTCCAGCCCCTCCGAGGAGCGCCTGGAAACCTCCCAGGCCATCCAGCATCGGAGCAGGCCAGTGATCCTTCGTAACTACAGAACCCCTAGGATTGTAGAGACCTCCGTTGGACCTCTAGGGTGGAAGAAGCCTAGAGTGTTCAAATCAAGGGCACGGAGGACGTTCCGTCCCAGGACTTTCTGGAACACAAACTCCAGGTGCTGGGAGCACTCTCCGGTGAGTCCCCAGCCCTGGAAACAGGACATTTCAACAGGCAGGAGACTTATCTTTGAGACACTGGGACCAGAGGGTAGAGATGACTCCCCTCCGTCTAGACTAGAGATTCGTCTTGATTTTTCGGGAACTCCACTATTACTTTCTTTCGACTGTTTGACAGATGCCACCATTAGTCGGCCTCTCCGGCAACACGTCATCTATGCGGGTTCTGAGTTTACCCAGACCCGCGTCTTGTCATTATCCTTATGTCTTATATCCCTATACCCCCCCCCCCCATTGTTGCTATGTAATTAATCTTTTACTCTATTCTGTTTTCTTGTTATGTGTCAAACTATGTAAACAGCTCCGAGCCCTCGGGGAGTGGCGGTATAGAAGTTTGAAGCATAAATAAATAAATAATGCTAACAGCTGTAACCAATGGAAAGACCCTACAGAATTTATTTATTTATTTATTGGGTTTCTATGCCGTCACTCCCGAGAGGCTCGGGGCGGTTCACACAGGCAAGGTACAGAACAACATATTAAAAACAGATTAAAAAGCACGCCAAAATACAACACATAGTCTAAAACAACAGGATTAAAACCGCATGATGTGCAAAGTACACAGCACAACAAGTGTAACATATTACAGGATCGGCGGGCTATGCCTTGGCGGACCTATAGGCCAAAGGCCTGTTGGAATAAATGGGTCTTGCAAGCCCGCCTGAAGGGCAGAAGATCTTGGATGGCACGCGTTTCGGCTGGGAGGGCGTTCCACAACGTGGGCGCAATCACGGAGAACGCCCTCCTGCGGGTTGACGTGAGTTTAGCTGACTTCGCAGATGGGATAGCTAACAGGTTGGTACTTTCAGACCGAAGTGATCTCGTAGGGCAATATGGGGAGAGACGGTCCCGCAGATACGCTGGCCCCAGGCCGTGCAAGGCCTTAAAGGTGAGTACCAACACTTTGAAGGCGACCCGGTGCTCAATTGGAAGCCAGTGCAGATCCTGCAAGGTGGGTGTTATGTGGCAACCTGCTGGCATGCCAGACAGGATTCGGGCGGCAGAGTTCTGCACCAGCTTGAGCTTCCGGGTCACCGACAGAGGAAGGCCAACGTCTCCATGGTCAATTGGGAGTCCAAGTGGACTCCCAAGCTCTTTACAGAAGGCGATGGGTATGACGCCACACCGTCCAGGGTCGGAAGCTGGACATCCCCATCACCCGGGCGGCCCAGCCACAAGATCTCCATCTTTGCTGGATTCACCCTCAACCTACTGGCTCGCAGCCATCCAGTAACGGCTTCGAGGCAACGCTGGAAATTATCGGGGACAGATCCAGGCCTGCCCTCCATCCTCAGAATGAGCTGAGTGTCGTCAGCGTACTGGGTTAAAAAACTTCCCCACAGGGATCCCGGTTACGTGCTGAATGTAAATGGATTCTCCTTCTCTCCAGTGAACCTCCGGGTGGTCTCTAACGGTACAAAATCTTTTGATATAACCATTTCCACCTGCTTCATTTGCTATATAAATAGGCCCATAATCTGATTTAACTTCTGCTGATTCCAGCCATTGGAAACAATTTCAGTGACGCCCCTGTATTCCTATGATGTGGTATGTATTTGTGCTTTTTGTACACTGGCTTACTTTTGGATATGCTATTATAAGTACTTACTATGTATTTTCGTAATTTAAATAGATTGTTGTATGGCACCAGTGTTTCCCAACCAGTGTGCCGCGGCACACTAGTGTGCCATGAGCGACCACCAGGTGTGTCGTGAGAAATTGGAACCTCTTGAGTCTTGAATAAGCCACACCCCTTTATTCCCCATGGGCCAATCCCGTCGCAGTGGCCTTGAACTCCCGCCCGGCACCACGATGGCGGCGGCAGAGGCGGCGGGACCGGAAGCGCCTTCCCTGAGAAGACGCTAGTGGAGCGGAAGTGCCTTGTCTGAGGCGATTTGGTGGTGGGTGTGCCTGGCGGTGCTGGGCTTGTTGGCGGGCCTGGTGCTGGTCTGGCTGGGGCGGTGGAGCCCCTGAGCCTGGCCCTGGCCGGCAGCGCCACCTCCGCCTTCACGGGCTTCCTCTCCTACCCGCGGCTCTACTGCCTCTTCGCCCACTGCTGCCACGACGCAGGGAACAACGGGGCCCGTCTCCGGGCAGGTACACAAGCGGCCTACCAGGCCTCGGAGACTGTGATGTGACATGGAAGGAGCCTCATGGGCTGTATTATTATTATTAACTATGTATTAACATATTATTTTCCCTTAGTATATGCTATTATATTGTTATATTATCAGTATTTGTCATAGTCATGGTGTATATCGTTATTGACTATGAGAGTAATGATAACAGTCAGGATTAACTCCTGTGGTTTACTGATAATATATGGTATGTACCCATAATATTTATATTATTATAATGTAATAAAAGGTAACACTTTTTAAAATAATACAATATTGAAATTATATATTTTATATTACTTGTAATACTAATAATATTACAGTATAATGGTATACTACAATATAGTAAGTTAGAGTGTCATTTTGGTTGGTGGTGTGCCCCAGGATTTTGTAAATGTAAAAAATGTGCCGCGGCTCAAAAAAGGTTGAAAAACACTGTTGTATGCTATGCTACACGAAAAGCGACTTGTAAGCCCCGAGGAAGCGCATTTCTGCGTGAAACGGCCCAAAAGAGGCGCCCAGAGTTGAAAAGGCATCGGCACGGCACTGGCTGGGACAGTGTTTTTCAACCTTTTTTGAGCCGCGGCACACTTTTTACATTTGCAAAACCCTGGGGCACACCACCAACCAAAATGACACAAAATGACACTCTAACACAGTAATACATATAGTTAATATGTTTTTAAATGTATTTATACACTCAGTGTGACACCTGGGCCTGTTTCAATGAACACAACATAGATATCCTGGCAGGAATGGCAGAAGGACACAAACTTCCCACACAGGACTCCCATCACCAAGAGAAAATGCTATAAGAGTTTGGTGGGCATTTACCTTGAGTTTGGGAGTTGTAGTTCACCTATACCCAGAGAGCACTGTGGACTCAAACAATGTTGGATCAGGACCAAACTTGGCATGAATACTCAATATGCCCAAATATGAACACAGATGGAGTTTGGGGAAATAGACCTTGACATTTGGGAGTTGTAGTTCTTGGGATTTATAGTACCCCTACAATCAAAGAGCATTCTGAACCCCACCAATGATAGAACTGGGCCAAACACAAAACCCCCAGGAGGCAAGAGGAGGTCTCTACATGGGGAAAGGGAGGCGGGCCTTCCCAATGCATGGAGAGGGAGAGACCAAGTAGACAACGGGTGGGGAGGGGGGTGGTTGTAATTTTGTGCCTTTATCGATGTAGGTTTCTTAGGGTTTTGATACTTCAACACACTAGACTCTCCCCCTTCCTGGAGGTTCCAATGTCCCACGGCACACCTGATGATCGCTCACGGCACACTAGTGTGCCCCGGCACACTGGTTGAGAAACACTGGGCTAGGATATTGCCAGCGACCTGCTCTTAGCCGCGATTTCGGATTATATTCTGTTTTAAGCATTTCGGCCTTTTTGGAACTCTCCAGTCCTTCCCTTTGGTTGCCCAGAGAGAGAATGTCAAGTGAACAAATGGCAAGCCCATTCAGTGAAAATACGGGGGCAAGCGGTGTGCCCATCATACAAGGGGCAAAACTCTATCCCAGTCTGTGTGTATGTGTTGGAAGAGCCAGAGTAAGCAATCAAGCAGATTTTCCCGACACTCGCCCACAGCCGCTCCAATACCTTTTTGATATATGCTGCAATGTCCTTCTCTATGTTGTACTTTTCCATCGCCTGGGTGGCGCAATCGACAGCATCCTGCTGCATATCTTCAGACATGTCTGCATTTTTGATCACAGCCTTCCTGTCAGACATGGTGGACCTGGAGAAGAAGCGGAGAGAGGAGACAACGGAGAAAGGTTAAAGGTGAAGGCTGCACCAAAGCCATTTCCGAAGGTGTCCGTTACAACACTGCCTGACGTCAACACCCCACTCTCCAGGTCCTTGCCTCCCGGCTGGGACCAACACCAACTGTGGGACAAAACATCTGGAAGGCACTAAGTTAGAGAAGGCTGACCTGGAATTTTTACAGTGGGCAAAATGCAGTCCTCCAAATGTGGTGGTACTCCAACTCCCATCAGTCCTCATTCACGTAGCTACACATGAGGAACCTGGAAGGGTGGACTTGCTCAGCTCTATTTCAAATGCACATGATATGAGCCTATTGCCTACCTATCACAAAACTTGTGAAATTATGTATCAGCTGGCCCGCGACTTTGGTCTGGAGTGTTATCAGTACGCTGACGACACCCGGCTTCTGCTGAGAATGGACGGCAGGCCGGACACCGTACCCGATTGTTTCCACCAATGCCTTGAAGCCGTGACTGGTTGGCTGCGCGCCAGCCGGCTGAAGGTGAATCCGTCGAAGACGGAGATCTTGTGGCCCGGTCGCCCTGGGCTGGATGAGTGCCGGTTGCCTACCCTGGATGGTGAGCAACTTAGCCCGTCATCCCTTGGGTGTCCAATTGGACCTTTTGCTGTCCATGGAGACTCAGGTCTCCATGGTCAGCAAAACCTCATTCTACCATCTACGACAGGCTAGGCGACTGGCACCCTACCTGTCCAGGAATGATCTGGCCACGGTGATCCAAGCGACGGTCATCTCGGGATTAGACTACTGTAACGCCCTCTACGTTGGCCTTCCCTTGTCGACAATCCGGAAACTCAAGCTGGTGCAGAATGCCGCTGCTCGCTTGCTGGTGGGAGCACCGGTGAGGGAGCACATCACCCCCATCCTACGGCAACTGCACTGGCTTCCCATCGAGTATCGAGTTGCCTTCAAGGTGCTGGTTCTAACCTTTAAGGCCTTACACGGTCTAGGGCCTGAGTACCTGAGGGACCGCCTTACCCGTATGTCCCCCCGAGATCACTACGCTCAGAAGAGCAGAATTTGCTACTTGTCCCATCGATCCGCTCTTAAGACCGCCCTCTTTAGATTGGCTTTTAATTGATCTGGTCTGGCCTGGCGTGTTTTATACCCTGAGTTCAAGGAATCCACAGGTTTCCATGGATCTTGCCACCTTTCCACAACCAGGCAGAGAGCCTTCGTGGGCTCTGTGGGGCCTGTGTCGGCAGACAGGCCGGAGGAGGCGGCTTTGAGTGATCCGGGCCTGCAGAGGGAGCACTCGGCGACCTGCGGGGGCCGATCGCTGTGGCGAGCCGGAAGACTTGAACGTCTTCCAGGTCGCCAGGGCATTCAGCCACCTCAGATTGCCAACTGCTCCCCCTGCAGGCCCGGATCACTCAAAGCCGCCGCCCGGCCTGTCTGCCGACACACAGGCCCCACAGAGCCCACGACTGGATGGTGGCAGTGGCACCCCTTCCTCTTGGCCCCGTAGGGCGATCAGCTGGGGAACGGCTGGGGGCGATCGCCTGCTGCTCTGCTCTGCAGCCTCCGATCGCCTGCTGCTTTGCTCTCTCTGCTGCAGCGGCGGTGGGTCCGCGGCCATCCTCTGGGCTGGGTCCAGTGGGCCATTCCATCTTGGGATCCTTCCTCTCTTGAGGATGTCAGCCTTCATCTTGGTTCGCACTGTGTCTTCTTGAATTTAATTTTAGTGGTTTTTATTAATATTTTATAATAATATAGTAATATAAATAAATATTATATTATATTATAATTTCAATATATTATAATGTCTATATATACTATAATTATGATATTACTACTATTATATGAATATTTCTTGATATATTAATATGTTAATAATGATGTGAAATATATAGTAAATATAGCAAGTAAATAAATAAATAATGTAGATTAGAATGTAGTTCAGCCTTTAGGTGCGGCCCTCCATAATATTTTTTGCTTCTCGTGTGGCCCCTTGGAAAAAATAATTGCCCACCCCTGTGATAGACTAAAACAATGGCCCCAGCCCAGAGGATGGCACAGTGGACCCAGCCGCCGCTGCAGCAGAGGAGAGCAAAGCAGCAGGCGATCGGAGGCTGCAGGCCTCCGCCCGCTCTCGCCCCGCCAACCGTTCCCCAGCTGATCGCCCTGCTATGGAGTGCCTGCCATCCCTGGAGGAGATCCGGGCCTGCAGTGGTAGCAGCCAGTGATCTGAGGCAGCTGATCGCCCTGGCAACCCGGAAGATAATCAAGTCTTGCGGGTCGCCAGGGAGATCAGCCCCCGCAGGTCTCCAAGTGCTCAAGCTGCAGGCCTGGATCGCCTCCAGGGATGGCAGGCACTCCAAAGCCGCCGCTCCTCCGGCCTATCTGCTGACACAGGCCCCACAGAGCACGCAATGGGATGGCGGCAGTGGCACCCCTTCCTCTTGGCCCCACCCCCGACGCCCTTCTCCCCGGGCCGGACAGAATCAGCTGCCGGGCCAGATGCGCCCCGCGGGCCGTAGGTTACACAACCCTGCCTTAGATCAATGTTTCCCAACCTTTTTTGAGCCGCGGCACATTTTTTACATTTACAAAATTCTGGGGCACGCCACCAACCAAAATGACACAAAATGACACTCAAACACAGTAATACATATAGTTAATGTTTTTAAATGTATTTATACACTCAGTGTGAAACCTGGGCCTGTTTCGATGAACACAACATAGATATCCTGGCAGGAATGGCAGAAAGACACACACAGAACTCCCACAACCAATAGAAAATACTATACGAGTTTGGTGGGCATTGACCTTGAGTTTTGGAGTTGTAGTTCACCTATATCCAGAGAGCACTGTGGACTGAAACAATGTTGGATCAGGACCAAACTTGGCATGAATACTTAATATGCCCAAACGTGAACACAGATGGAGTTTGGGGAAAATAGACCTTGACATTTGGGAGTTACAGTTTCTGGGATTTATAGTTAACACACAATCAAAGAGCATCCTGAACTCTTGCAACAATGGAATTGAACCAAACTTGGCATATTGAACTCTCATTACCAACAGAAAGTACTGAAAGGGATTGCTTGGGAATTGACCTTGGGTTTGGAAGTTGTAGTTCACCTACATCCGAGTGGAGAAGAAAAAGTGTTCGGCAGGAGGGGAAAGAAAGGGTATTGGAGGTTCCAATTTCCCACGGCACACCTGATGATCGCTCACGGCACACTAGTGTGCCACGGCACACTGGTTGGGAAACACTGCCTTAGATCAAACACTAGCATGTAAGAAACACTGCTTGAACACCAAGCACAAAGGAGCTGCGCGCAATAACATCCTGCGAAAACTTACTGGCAGCACATGGGGCGCAGACCCAAAATTAATAAGAACATCAGCCCTGCCCTTGTCTTGCTCAACTGCCGAGTATGCCTGCCCTGTTTGGCATAAGTCTGCCCATGCAAAGCAGGTGAACATAGCATTGAACAAAACATGCAGAATAATCCTCTTGGCGTCCCCCCAGCAACAGCAAGGGCACCCCCCCCGGGCAGCTAAACCAGGAAATCCCAACTAGATGGCCCCCCGCGAGGGAGGGTCTTCCTCCAGGGGCAAACCAAGATCGGGCAACTTGGAAGTCCCTGAATAGATTGAACACCAGCATATAGGAAACACTGCAAAGTAGCTGCACGCAGTAACATTCTGCGAAAACGTACTGGTAACACATGGGGCGCAGACCAAAAAATTAGTATGAACATCAGGCTTGGCCTTGTCTGACTCAACTGCCGAAGATGCCTGCCCTGTTTGGCAGAAGTCTGCCCACGCAAAGCAGGTGGACATAGCATTGAACGAAACATGCAGAATAATCACAGGATGTCTTAAACCAGGGGTGTCCAACTTCTACTGGACTAGGGGCCGGAATTCCGGTCACTGATCACCTGGGGGGCCTAAGGGTCTGGCTCCGCCCCTGCCCCACCCCCTCCACCGGCTCCGCCCCCCTCCCCAGGCTCCAATTTACTTACAATTACTACTTGCACACAAAGAGAGATGGATTGAGGAAGGGAATATATATATATGGGAGGGAAATAAATATAAATAAATATCAGAAACACACAAGGAGAGATGGATTGAGGAAACAACTTTGAGAGGGAGGGAAGGCAGGCAAGCAGGCAGGCAAGCAGGCTGGGTCTTTCCTGGCTCCCAGCCCCGGCGCAAACCTGGAATGCTCTATCTCCGCTGGTAGAGCTCTTAGGGGCCCGAGGTGGGGTGGGGGGGCCGCCATGGCTGGGGCTGCCATGCTGGTAGGCAGCGGGAGGCACGTCTGTCTCTCTCCTCACCATGCTCCTCATCTTCGGCTGCTCTTCTCTTGCTGCCCCTTGGCCCTGCTGCTGGCCTGGCTGCTGCTGCTAGTCTGCCGTTCAGGGTCAACAGGAGCAGCAAGAGGAGAGAGGCTGAAGACTTGGAGCATGGTGAAGAGAGACAGATGCGCGTCCTGCTGCCAGCCAGTCCTGCAGCCCCAGCCATGGCACACCTCGCCTCGGACACCCTGGAGCTCTACCGGAGCATCCGGGTCAGTGTCCTTTGGGGCTGGGGGCAGGAAGGCCCTGGCATGCTTGCCTGCCAGCAACCCTTCCTTCCTTCCCCGGGGCCTCTGTGCTTGGCCGCCTGCTCGCTCCCTCCATTCAGATCCAGCACTCTGCGTCCGTGCTTTTGCCTCCCTAACCCCGAGCAGGAGAGCAGCGCCAGCACCAGTCAGGCCAACAGGGGCAGTGGGGAAGCGCATGGCCGTGGCGCCTAGGCCACCGATACGGGGATCTCTTCCCTCTGCCTCCAAGTGCCTCCCCTTGATTCCTCGCTGCCAAACAGGAGGAACCCCTCTGCGCATTTTGAGGAGGCGGGGCCTATGGAGGTGCTTTCACGAGGCAGCGCCCAGGCCCCTTCTCCGCTTCTTCACCGCCGCATGGCCCTTCCTCCTCCTCCTCCCCTCAGCAGGAGGGCACCTCGCCGCTCCTGCCCTGCCGCGCATGCCCGCGAGTGGCCCCGCCCCCTCCCGCAAGTGGCCCCGCCCCTCCCACAAGAGGCCCCCCCGAGCACCCCGATTTTTCCTGAAAAATTTTTTCCGAAATTTTTTTCCAAAAAGAATATTATTTCTTCCAGGAGGGTGGGGGGCCGCGTCCAAGGGGCTGGGGGGCCGTGTACGGTCCGCGGGCCGCCAGTTGGGCAGGCCTGTCTTAAACTACACCTGTTGGATCAACTCTACAAGGTAGCTGGCATTACCCTCCACCCCCCAGTTGCTGCTCAAAGTGAGAGGAATAAGGTTGAACCCGGTGAAAGCCACCCCCCTCCCAGTAGACTCACTTCAAGGGAAAGCTTAGTGAGAAGTACCACTCCTCTCGGGCCCGGATTACCCATAAGGCCAGACTAGGCCATGGCCTCGGGCGGCAGGTTTTGGGGGGCAGCGGATTCAGCCCCGAAAAACGTAATTTTTAAAACTGCCCCTTGCAGCGCTTTCCCGCCCTCTCCCGAGGGAGTCATCATACCTCGGGAGAGGGCGGGGGGAGAGAGCTGCGAGGGGGCGGGGAGGAGGGAATGGCGCCCTCCCCTTGCCTGGGACGCCCCCTTGCAAAGGAAGGACCCGCCCTCCTCCTCACGCCCTCCTTTTGGTCGCGGGAGGTGGAGGAGGCGGCGGATGGAAGCCCCACGAGCAGTGCCACGCGACTTCCGTCCATCTCCTCCCGCGACCGAAAGGAAGGCGCGAGGTGGACGGAAGCCGTGGGGGCCGGGGCCGCGTGGCTTCCGTCCACCTCCTCGGGCTCTCCTTCTGGTCGCGGGAGGAAGCGGCGACGGAAGCCGCACGGCCGGGGCTGCTGCCGCACATGCGCAGCAGCGCCCTGGGGGCATGGCTTTCCACGCCCTGGGGGGGGGCAGCGCGGGGCGTCTTGGCCTTGGGCGGCCAAAGAGGCTAATCCGGGCCTGACTCCTCTTGGCGTCCCTCCAGCAACAGCAAGGGTATCCCCCTGGGCAGCTGAACCAGGAAATCCCAATTGCATGTGTGTGTGTGCCCCCCTTTCCGCGCCCTGGGGGCGTGGCTTTCCACGCCCTGGGGGGCGTCCCTCCAGCAACAGCAAGGGTATCCCCTGGGCAGCTGAACCAGGAAATCCCACTTGCATGTGTGTGTGTGCCCCCCCTTCCGCGCCCTGGGGCGTGGCTTTCCACGCCTGGGCGGCGCAGGGCGTCTTGGCCTTGGGCGGCCAAAGAGGCTAATCCGGCCTGACTCCTCTTGCCGTCCCTCCAGCAACAGCAAGGGTATCCCCTGGGCAGCTGAACCAGGAAATCCCAATTGCATGTGTGTGCGCCCCTTCCTTTCCCACCTGGGGCGTGGCTTTCCACGCCCTGGGGGGCGGCGCGGGCGTCCTGGCCTTGGACGGCCAAAGAGGCTAATCCGGGCCTGACTCTCTTGCCGTCCCTCCAGCAACAGCAAGGGTATCCCCCTGGGCAGCTGAACCAGGAAATCCCAATTGCATGTGTGTGTGTGCCCCCCTTTCCGCGCCCTGGGGGCGTGGCTTTCCACGCCCTGGGGGGGCGGCGCGGGGCGTCTTGGCCTCGGGCGGCCAAAGAGGCTAATCCGGGCCTGACTCCTCTTGGCGTCCCTCCAGCAACAGCAAGGGTATCCCCCTGGGCAGCTGAACCAGGAAATCCCAATTGCATGTGTGTGTGTGCCCCCTTTCCGCGCCCTGGGGCGTGGCTTTCACGCCCTGGGGGCGGGCGCTTGGCCTTGGGCGGCCAAAGAGGCTAATCCGGGCCTGACTCCTCTTGCCGTCCCTCCAGCAACAGCAAGGGTATCCCCCTGGGCAGCTGAACCAGGAAATCCCAATTGCATGTGTGTGTGCGCCCCCCTTTCCGCGCCCTGGGGGCGTGGCTTTCCACCCTGGGCGGCGGGGCGTCTTGGCCTTGGGTGGCCAAAGAGGCTAATCCGGGCCTGACTCCTCTTGGCGTCCCTCCAGCAACAGCAAGGGTATCCCCCTGGGCAGCTGAACCAGGAAATCCCACGTGCATGTGGGGGTGGGCCCCCCTTTCCGTGCCCTGGGGGCGTGGCTTTCCACGCCCTGGGGGGGCGGCGCAGGGCGTCTTGGCCTTGGGCGGCCAAAGAGGCTAATCCGGGCCTGACTCCTCTTGGCGTCCCTCCAGCAACAGCAAGGGTATCCCCTGGGCAGCTGGAACCAGGAAATCCCAATTGCATGTGTGTGTGTGCCCCTTTCCGTGCCCTGGGGCGTGGCTTTCCACGCCCTGGGGGCGCGCAGGGCGTCTTGGCCTTGGGCGGCCAAAGAGGCTAATCCGGGCCTGACTCCTCTTGGCGTCCCTCCAGCAACAGCAAGGGTATCCCCCTGGGCAGCTGAACCAGGAAATCCCAATTGCATGTGTGTGTGTGTGTGTGTGTGTGTGTGCCCCCTCTTCGGCGTTGAGTATTTATGTCACAGCGGATAAGCAACAGAAATATAGAAGTTTAATTCCCCATCGGCCCAAAAACTCCAGTCTCTGTTCGAGTGAATAATGAAACTCTCATTCAATTCACAAGGTAAATATATATCTTTGTATTGAATTGTATTTAACAATAACTGGCTAAACATCGAAAAACAACAGCCATCACAGCTACCTTTCTAAACATCCCTTCCTCACAGATATTAAATCCCAACTGACAAATCCCAACTGTCACTTTGTAACTGACATTCCTCAAGGTTCCATTTAGCAGTCTTGAGACAGCGCCATCTGGTGTCAAACATGTCACACTGCAGGTCATCTCAAACTGCGAAAATATATCTTGTGCTGACTCATGAATTGCTATTCAAAATGCAATAATCTGACACCCCCCCCCCCCCAACGAGGGTCTTCCTCCAGAATGGGCAAACCAAGAATGGGCAACTTGGAAGTCCCTGAACAGACTCAGAAGCAGAGCGGGCAGATCAAAAGACAACCTGGCAAAATGGCACGACCTAAAAGTATCCCAAACCTTGTGTGACTGTGGAGCAGAACACACAACTCCGCATCTGTATGCTTGTCCACTGTGCCCTGTGTCATGGACAGAGGAGGAATTTTTGGAGGCTACAGACAATGGCATTTGCTGTTGCCCGTTTTTGGTTACAAGCTATTTAGCAAATTGCGCACCTTCTATTTTTTAAATCAGTTTTATACTAATTTACGCAATGCTTTCGATACGAAATAAATAAATAAATAGTGTGGGCATTACGTTTGAGCGAGCCCAAGACTTTCTTCTCAAACACACAGCCCTCTGTTTGTGTCAGCAACCAGCTCATTCAAGCCACCAGCGCACATTATTCCTCGGGCAACATCTGTCATTCGTACCCCTTGCAGACACTCAATCCATCCCTGAAGCTATATCCCTGACCTACAAACATATTCCATATTTGACAGTTGTGCTTATTTGAAACTACACAACTTCAAGAAGTCATTGCCCGGGGAGGAAGTGTTGCGAGTCAATCACAGCATTATTTTATTTATTTACTAGCTGTACCCGGCACGCGTTGCTGTGCCCTTTTAGAGATGCGAAAGTCCCATCATCCACGGTGTGCCCTCCTCTAAACTGCAGTTGGATGGAGTGTGGGTCCTGGGGGGCATGGTGTGCCAAGTTGGGTCTTTATTGGTCTTGGTTCTGGGCCACAGTGGTCTGTGGGGAATGATGGGTTTTGAAGTACTACGAATCCCGTTTTCCATGGTGGGACTTGAAGTACCACCATGGATGGTCGGGGCTCTGTGTGCCAAGGTAGGTTACTGTAAATTCAGGCCATACACAATGTCCCATGAGCTGAGGCCTAGTTAGGAACAGCAAGTTAATGAAGCCTTACTGTCAATTCAGGCCATACACAATGTCCAATGAGCTGAGGCCTAGTCGGGAGAATCAAGTTAATGAAGCCTTACTGTCAATTCAGGCCATACACAATGTCCAATGAGCTGAGGGCTAGTCGGGAGAATCAAGTTAATGAAGCCTTACTGTCAATTCAGAGCGTAAACAGCTTCCCAGTAAGTGAGGGCTAGTTAGGGAAATCAAGTTAATGAAGTCTTACTGTCAATTCAGAGCGTAAACAGCTTCCCAGTAAGTGAGGGCTAGTTAGGGAAATCAAGTTAATGAAGCCTTACTGTCAATTTTGGGCGTGGTCTGTGTTTTTTTGGGGTGTAAATTTTCGGTTGGAAGTGATTTGGGTGTTTGTGTTGGGTATTGGCTCAGGCCAGGCATGTAGCCGGGGGCTAAGGGGCTTCAGCCCCCAAATTCTCAGGGTGGTCCGCGAAAAGGCCTTACTGGTACATTATTTAAACTGTTATGTTTATTCATATCATGATCTGATCACCATGCTCATTATATCCCACATTAGTGGGGTTATTGGGATAACAATACAAAAGGTTTGCTAGGGTAGACCCTCTTCCACCCAGTTTTAGGCCCCCTCCGAAACAAACTCAGCCAGCCCCCCCCCCCCCCAAAACAAAATCCTGGCTACGGCCCTGGCTCAAGCCTTTTCCTTATTTTGTTTTGGCAGTTTAGTAAGGATTGGAATTTTCATGTTGGCTGGCCAGTGCAGCAGTTATGCAAATCCGCCCTTATTGGCAGCCAATCATGTTGTTCAGAATGTAGAGGCTGGGTGAGTCTTTGGCTGCCCCGGAGGATGCTGGTAAATGTAGTTTTATTTTTACTCATTTGGGGGCCTTTTAGGTTTTGGGGGGGGGGGGGAAGTTTCTTTGCTACAAACGTACCTTGCTTGAGGCCTATTTCTGTTGGCAAGTATTGTGTTTCTGCCTTGGAAGGTTTCTTTGTTTGAGGTATACATCACATGACGTGAACCCATTTATATAATAGAATCACTCAATCTTATATTCCGCTCCTCCCTGCAGGCTCGGGGCGGATCACAACATACAATAAAACATACAGCATATAATAAAAACATATAACATACAATAAAACATAATATAAAACATTGTCTCAGTAGTAAAAAAAACCCATGGAAACCTGTGGATTCCTTGAACTCAGGGTATAAAACACGCCAGGCCAGACCAGATTAATTAAAAGCCAATCTAAAGAGGGCGGTCTTGCAAGCCCTCCGAAAAGGGGCCAGCTCAGGGATCGCTCGAGTGTCGTCAGGAAGGGAGTTCCACAACACAGGGGCCGCAGCCGAGAAGGCTCTCTGCCTGGTTGTGGAAAGGTGGCAAGAGCGGATTGATGGGACAAGTAGCAAATTCTGCTCTTCTGAGCGTAGTGATCTCGGGGGGACATACGGGGTAAGGCGGTCCCTCAGGTACTCAGGCCCTAGACCGTGCAAGGCCTTAAAGGTTAGAACCAACACCTTGAAGGCAACTCGATACTCGATGGGAAGCCAGTGCAGTTGCCGAAGGATGGGAGTGATGTGCTCCCTCACTGGTGCTCCCACCAGCAAGCGAGCAGCGGCATTCTGCACCAGCTTGAGTTTCCAGATTGTCGACAGGGGAAGGCCAACGTAGAGGGCGTTACAGTAGTCCAATCTCGAGATGACAGTCGCTTGGATCACCGTGGCCAGGTCTTCCCTGGACAGGTAGGGCGCCAGTTGCCTAGCCTGTCGTAGATGGTAGAATGAAGTTTTGCTGACCATGGAGACCTGGGTCTCCATGGACAGCAAAGGGTCCAGATGGACACCCAGACTCTTAACAAGGGATGACGGGCTAAGTTGCTCGCCATCCAGGGTAGGCAACCGGCACTCATCCAGCCCAGGGCGACCGGGCCACAAGATCTCCGTCTTTGACAGGTTCACCTTCAACCAGCTGGCGCGCAGCCAACCAGACACGGCTTCAAGGCATAGATGGAAACAATCGGGTACGGAGTCCGGTCTGCCGCCCATTCTCAGCAGAAGCTGGGTGTCATCAGCGTACTGATAACACCCCAGACCAAAGTCGCGAGCCAGCTGGGCCTGGGGGCACATATGTTAAACCAGTCTTTCTCAACCAGTGTGCCGTGGCACATTAGTGTGCCGTGATGGACCTCCTGCTGTGCCACGAGAAATCTCTCTGCCCCCCTTCCTCCCCCCCTCCTGCTGAACTCCTGCTGCTTGAGGGAGGAGGAAGGGCCGGGCAGTGGCGAAGATAAAGAAGGGACCGGGGCGCCGCCTCCTTCGGCCGTTTCCCCAGCCAGCCTCCAATCCGCCATGACTCCCACCATAACTCTTGCCCCTCGCTCGCTGAAGCCGCGTGGAGGAGGAGCCCGCCCACTGAAACCCGTCCACCGCTCATGCTCCTCCTCTGTAGGAGAGCTGAAGCTGGGGGGAGGGGGCGGGGCATGGCCCGGCCTGTAGGAGAACTGAAGCTGGGGGAGGGGGCGGGGCCTGGCTCTGCCCCTTCCCCCGGCTTCGGCACTCCCAGCAGCTGCTCCAGCCTTGAGGGGACAGTGCCAAGCCAGCATTGTGCTGGCTCTGGCACCGCTGGCTTGGCACTGCCCCCTCAAGGCTGAAGCAGCTGCTGGGAGAGGTGAAGCCGGGGGTAGGGGTGGGGCATGGCGCAGCCTGGCTCCACCCCCTCTCCGGCTTTGGGACTCCCAGCAGCTGCTCCCAGCAGGCCACCAACCCCCAGCCATTCTTTACTGTGTTAGAGAGTCATTTTGTGTCATTTTGGTTGGTGGTGTGCCCCCGGATTTTTTAAATGTTAAAAGTGTGCCGCAGCTCAAAAAAGGTTGGGAAACACGGTGTTAAACAATAAGGGGGAGAGGATGGCCCCCTGGGGGACCCCACAACTTAATGGGAGCCTCCCGGAGACCTCACCCCTCTCCATGCGTTGTCCCCGATCCTGGAGGAAGGAGGCCACCCATTTAAGGGCAGCCCCCCTAACCCCAGTCACGGCTAAACGGTGGGTTAACAATATATGATCTACTGTATCAAACGCTGCTGTTAGATCTAACAAAACAAGGAAAATTTGGGGAAAGACTTCATAACTTTAGTGCCTTTGAGATGTTTTTCCTGTATGGCCTTTCACGCAGATATAAAGTTCACGTCGAAATAAATGTGTCTCGGCAGTAGGGACCGTCATCAAAGACCGAATGATGCCAAACAATTTTGCTGGCCGTGAGCTAGCAGATTCTATCAGAGAGGCATAGTACAATTTTTTCGCCTTTCCGATAGCACGCTCATAAGCATGCTTAAACAGCTCATAAGTTGATCTCATAGCTTCGTCATGATGCTCCCGCCACACGCCCTCTTCTCCCGCTTCATCGATCGATCAGCAGAAGAGAGAGTCAAAACTATAGGGAATCCCTTTTCCATCCGTTTTTGACCGCTACTAATGACAAAACTAGCCACTGGTACAAATCTGGTGATTTCACACAAACCACCTGATAGCCATCAGCCAATGAGGAGAGGCAGCAAGAAAGGGCGAAAGTGACATCCGAGCCCTTTTCGAGAATGGTGACGGAGCTCTCGGGATGGCGATTCCACTTCCTGTTTGGGGCGCTGTGCTCGATATCGCCTCAATTATAGGAAGTCTGAAAAAAAATCTGAAAATGGGATGTATTGATACAGTCAGCGAGCTCGAGACTCCGTGGCCCTCTGCTGGGCCCACCCTCGATCTGTTCGTCCCACTGGACGCAGGGGCTGTCGATGAAGTGTTAGCTGCAGCGAGACCGACCACGTGCTCCCTCGATCCGTGTCCCTCCTGGCTGGTGAAAGCCAGCTTGGCGGAACTACGTGACCCTCTGTTGAATATAATAGAGAGCTCCCTTGAGCAAGGAGGCTGTCTCCCCGCTGCTGAAGAAGCCGAATTTAGACGGTTCGGTTCCCTCCAACTACCACCCAGTGTTGAACCTTCCGTTCCTGGGCCTTAAGGTGACTGAGAGGGCGGTAGCGGGGCAGCTGCAGCAGTTCCTCGAGGACACAGCCGGCTTAGATCCCTTCCGATCCGGCTTCCGCTTGGGGCATGGGACGGAGACCGTCTTGGTCGCCATGTCAGATCAGCTCCGATGAGTATTCATGCCAAGTTTGGTCCTGATCCAACATTGTTTGAGTCCACAGTGCTCTCTGGATATAGGTGAACTACAACTCCAAAACCCAAGGCCAATGCCCACTTGGTTATGGGAGTTCTGTGTGGGAAGTTTGTGTCTTTCTGCCGTTCTGTGTGGGAAGTTTGTGTCTTTCTGCCATCCCTGCCAGGATATCTATGTTGAGTTCATCGAAACAGGCCCAGCCATAACTTGGCTCAACTCGTTCTTGCGAGGACGCAGCCAACGAGTACAATGGCTAGGCCAAACATCTGGGAAAGCTCTCCTTGAGTGTGGAGTACCCCAAGACGCCATATGATCGCCTATGCTGTTCAACATTTGTCGGCGACCCGGAAGCTCAAGCTGGTGCAGAACACTGCCGCCCGGCTCCTGTCTGGAACCCCAGCAGGCCGCCACATCACACCTGTCTTGCAGGATCTGCACTGGCTCCCAATCGAGCACCGGATCTCCTTCAAGGTGTTGGTTCTACCTTAAGGCCTTGCACGGCCTGGGGCCAGCGTATTGAGGGACCGACTCACCCCACACTGTCCCCGAGATCACTACGCTCCGAGGATGCTAATTTGTTAGAGATACCTCGCGAAATCGGCTAAACTGACATCTACCGCCGGAGGGCGTTTCTCCGTTATAGCTCCTACGCTGTGGAACGCCTCCCGGCTGAACGCTGGCTATAAAGGACCTGCTCCCCTGCAGACGCGCCTGCAAAACTTATTTGTTTAAGCAGGCCTTCGGTGAGTAGGTCCTGCCCATGTTCCGCTTTAGCCGCTGTCCTGGGGTGTCACGCTGTCTAATTTCTGAACTGTACCTGGGGGTTTCGATTTTGCTGTTTTAACTGTTTAATTGTCTTAGATGTTTTATCGCATTGCTTGTGTGTAGTTGTACCTTCGGTTCCTGTGAGCCGCCGCGAGCCTCAGGGAGTCGGCGGCATAGAAACCCGAATAATAAATAAATAAAAATAAACATCTATGTCCGGCCTCTCGCTGGACTAGTCCGGAGCTTTGGGCTGGGATGCCACCAGTATGCCGACGACACTCAGCTCCTCCTAAAGCTGGAACCTGGAGCAACCTCGGTGCCTGACTACTTTGCCCAGTGCCTGGGAGCAGTGACGGGGTGGCTGCGGCCCACCCACTGAAGGTCAATCCAGCAAAGACTGAAATTCTATGGCCGGGCCGCCCATCAGAACTAGTCAACCCACTGCCGCCCTTCGAAGGGGAACCGCGGACTCCATCCTCCACTGTGAAGAGCCTCGGTGTCATCCTGGACTCCAAAATGACGATGGAGGCCCAGATCGCCTCCACGAGCAAAAGGGCCTTCTTCCACCTACGTCAGGGCTGTCCAACTTCTACCGGGTCCAGGGCCGGAATAGAGGTCACTGATGACCTCGGGGGCCGCTCGGCCCCGCCCCCAGGCCCCGCCCCCAGCCCAGGCCCTGCCCTCTCCTAAAGCTGTCATTCTCCCGGGCAGCACGTCACAGGCCTGGCGTGTCGCGCTGCCCTTGGCGCCGCCTACTTCTCCTTTCGGTGGCCCCTCCCGCCTCTTCCTAGGGGCGGGGAGCCGCCGGCAGAAGGCGGCGCCAAGGGCAGCGGTCACAGGCCTGGCGTGACGCGCTGCCCTTGGCGCCGCCTACTCCTCCTTTCGGTGGCCCCTCCCGCCTTTCCTAGGGCGGGAGCCGCGGTGGCAGAAGGCGGCGCCAAGGGCAGCGCGCCACAGGCCTGGCGTGTCGCGCTGCCCTTGGCGCCGCCTACTTCTCCTTTTCGGCGTGGAGAGAGGGGACGGAGGGGCGGTGCAGGGAGGAGGAGCTAGCTCTCTTCCTCCTCTCTGCCCCGCTCTCCTCCCCCCGACGCCATTTAAAAAAAAATTTAGAATTTTTTTTAAATTTAAAATGGCGGCTGGGGGCATAGCTGGGGCCGTGCCCAACAGGCTGGGGGGCCGGATCCGGCCCCAGGGCCGCCAGTTGGACAGCCCTGACCTACGTCAAGCGAGGCAACTGGCGCCCTATCTACCAACGGAGGCGCTGGCCACGGTGATTCATGCCACGGTTACATCAAGACTGGACTACTGCAACGCTTTATACGTGGGTCTTCCTCGGTCAGTAACTCGCAAGCTCCAGATTGTAGAGAATGCTGCCGCCAGGCTCCTCACGAAAACACCTATGAGGTGTCACATAACGCCATCCTTACAGCATTTGCACTGGCTGCCGGTCGAGTACAGAGTCCTTTATAAGGCCCTGACCCTGACACTTAAGGCCTTGCGGGGCCAGGGTCCTACATACCTAAAAGACTGCCTGATACCACCTATCCATCCGAGAGCACCACGGCCAGCCTACGAGAACCTTCTCTGTGTCCCGGGTCTGAGAGAGGCTCATTTGGAGCCCACGAGACAGAGATCTTTTTCCGTGGTGGCCCCTGTCCTGTGGAACTCTCTGCCGCCAGACCAAAGAGCCATCTTCAACCTGCCTTCATTTCTGGCGGCACTTAAGACATGGCTATGTAGAAGAGCATATGCATGAGTGATCATCAGTGACCTGGAACCTGTCTATTCCCATATTTTAACATTTTAATATTTTAGTATTGTAAATGCCAGGCTGTGTAAGTCGCCCAGAGAACATTTGTGGAGGGCGACTCATAAATAATAAAATTAGTTAGTTAGTTAGTTTCACACTGAGTGTATAAATACATTTAACAACATATTCACTATATGTATGACTGTGTTAGAGTGTCATTTTGTGTCATTTTGGTTGGTGGTGTGCCCCAGGATTTGGTAAATGTAAAAAATGTGCCGCGGCTCAAAAAAGGTTGAAAAACATTGCACTAGGTGAACGGAAGCTGGGGCTAACAGCAGGAGCTCACCCCCATCTGCAGATTCAAACCGCTGACCTTCCAGTCAGCAAGTTCGGTAGCTTATTGGCTCAACCTGCTTCGCCACTGCAGTAGTCCCTTTGCTTTATGCTTAACACAGTTTCCTTCTCGCTTCTTGCGCCGTTTGATGCATAATAAACGCATGAAACTGGACTCAAAGCCCAACCCCCACGCGCAAGAGCTTAGCGCCAGCATTTTGGTACGGGCTTTCACCGACAGCTGCCAAATCCACCCACTGAAATAACTCGATCGCACTCACCTTTGTTCATAAATGGCAGCGTATGAGCATGAATAGCCCCCCTGCCCACCCACGTTTGGGAACACAGGCCTCCTTCTCCCCAGCTGCCTGAATGACAAAACACTACAAAAAGGGCTACAGAAGCATTTAACTCCGCGTTGGAGCTCCTGCGCAGAAGCCGCGAGAGAAGCCCTGGCTGCAAATATGAAACTGTTCTCACACCAGTGTTCTCGGTCACATGGCAGGCAGGGATGTGAATTTTTTGGAAATAAAACGGGCAATTTTTCCAAAACCTTTTCCTGATTCAGCATACCGTATATCAGTGTTTCCCAACCTTTTTTGAGCAGCGGCACACTTTTAACATTAAAAAAATCCGGGGGCACACCAGCAACCAAAATGACACTCTAACACAGTAAAGAACGGCTGGGGGATGGTGGCCTGCTGGGAGCAGCTGCTGGGAGTGCCGAAGCCGTGGAGGGGAGGAGCCAGGCCGTGCCATGCCCCCCCTCCATGCGGCCAGCTCTCCCACAGCTTTGCCAGCCTTGAGGGGCAGTGCCAAGCCAGCGGTGGCAGAGCCAGCACAATGCTGGCTTGGCACTGCCCCCTCAAGGCTGGCAAAGCTGTGGAAGAGCTGAAGCCGGGGGGGACCAGGCCACACCCTGCCCCACCCCTCCCCCAGCTTCAGCTCTCCCAGAGCTTCTCCAGCCTTGAGGGGGCAGTACCAAGCCAGCGGTGGCAGAGCCAGCACAATGCTGGCTAGGCACTGCCCTCAAGGCTGGAGAAGCTGGAGAGCTGAAGCCGGGGAGGGGCGGAGCCAGGCCACACCCTGCCCCACCCCCTCCCCCGGCTTCAGCTCCCCCAGAGCTTCTCCAGCCTTGAGGGGCAGTCCCAAGCCATCGGTGGGAGAGCCAGCACAATGCTGGCTTGGCACTGCCCCTCAAGGCTGGAGAAGCTGTGGGAGAGCTGAAGCCGGGGGAGGGGGCGGAGCCAGGCCACGCCATGCCCCACCCCCTCCCCCTGGCTTCAGCTCTCCCAGAGCTTCTCCAGCCTTGAGGGGGCAGTACCAAGCCAGCGGTGGCAGAGCCAGCAAAATGCTGGCTAGGCACTGCCCCCTCAAGGCTGGAGAAGCTGTGGGAGAGCTGAAGCCGGGGGGAGGGGGAGGAGCCAGGCCACACCCTGCCCCGCGCCCTCCCCCCGGCTTCGGTTCTCCCACAGAGGAGAAGCATGAGCGGTGGACGGGCTTCAGTAGGCGGGGCTCCCTCCTCGCGGCTTCAGCGAGCGAGGGGTGGGAGTCGTGGCGGGGGTCATGGCGGATTGGAGGCTGGCTGGGGAAATGGCCAAAGGAGGCGGCCCCCCCCGGCCCCTTCTTTTTCTTCGCTGCCACTCGGCCCTTCTTCCTCCAGGAGGAGGGGGGAAGGAAGGGGGGTAGAGAGCTTTTCTCGTGGCACACCTGATGTTCGCTCATGGCACACTAGTGTGCCACGGCACACTGGTTGAGAAAGACTGCCGTATATACTTGAACATAAGCCAAGTTTTCCGCCATTTTTTGAGCTGAAAAAGCTTATAACGGAGTCAAGGCTGGGCAGCGGGGCCTGGAATCCATTGCTTGAAATCTATAATCTATTTGGATGGATTACAAGATCCCTGAAGGAAAATCACCAACTGCCCCCTTGAGCTTGGGGTCTTTCCAGGTAATTTAAAAGAAGCTTTCGTCCGTCCTTTATGGGAGAAACCAAACCTGGATCCTGCGATTCTGTCCAACTATCGCCCTGCCTCCAATCTTCCGTTCCTGGGCAAAGTGATCGAGCGAGCTACGCTGAGGCAACTGCAACAGTTTCTGGACGATACCGCTGGCCTGGATCCTTTTCAGTCCGGCTTTCACCCGGGCCATGGGACAGAGACGGTTCTGGTGGCTGTTACTGATGCACTTCGTTGTCGGCTTGATAGAGGGGGGGGGGGGGGTCGGCACTCCTGATACTCCTGGATCTAACGGCTGCATTCAACACTCTCAACCATGACCTGGTGATCCATCGACTCACCATGGCGGGATTCGTGGCCGGGCCCTCAGTTGGTTTGACACATTTCGTGGCCATCTCGGACGATATCCGCTGCCAACTGGACAAGGGAGGCTCAGTAGTTCTGGTATTGCTGGACCTTACCGCCGCATTCGACACGGTGGACCATGATCTGCTGAGACGACAACTTGCCGCCACAGGGATACAAGGAACAGCTTTAGCTTGGCTGAGCTCCTTCCTGCGCGGACGTAGCCAGCGAGTTGAATGGCGAGGCCAAACATCTAGGAAATCTCTCCTCGAGTGCGGAGTGCCCCAAGGCGCCATATTATCACCAACGTTGTTTAACATCTATGATCGGCCGTTGGCTGGTATAGCCCGGAGCTTCGGCCTAGGGTGCTACCAATATGCCGATGACACCCAGCTCCTACTGAAACTGGAGCCTGGCGCAACCGGTGCCCGAAAAACTTCACTCGAGGCCTAGAAGCAGTGACAAAATGGCTCGCGCCCACAAACTTAAAATAAATCCATCAAAGACGGAGATCTTATGGCCGGGCCGCCCCGCACCACCTTTCTCGCTGCCCCCCTTTGAAGGGGAACCGCTGACCCCGTCCCCCTCAGTCAAAAGCCTTGGTGTTATCCTGGACTCCAAAGTGTCGATGGAGATTGCCCAGGTTGCCTCCACGAGCAAAAGGGCCTTCTTCCACCTGCGCCAAGCGAGACAATTGGCGCCCTATCTCCCGACGGAAGCGCTAGCTACAGTAATCCATGCCACGGTTACATCAAGGCTGGATTACTGTAACTCTTTGTATGTAGTTCTACCCCCGTCACAAACCCGCAGGCTCCAGATTGCGTAGAACGCGGCCACCAGGCTTCTCACAGGAACATTGATGAGATGCCACATGACACCATCTCTGCAGCGCCTGCACTGGCTGCCCGTTGAGTACAGAGCCTTACACAAGACCTTGACCTTGGCTTTCAAAGCCCCTACGGGCCGGGGCCCAACATACCTCAAAGACCGCTTGCTGATGCCTGCTTACTCAAGGACCCCGCGGCCAGCAAACAAGAACCTTCTTCACGTACCAGGCTTGAAAGAGGCCCGCCTGGAGAGCACGAGGCGGAGATCGTTCTCCGTTGTGGCCCCCGTTCTTTGGAACTCGATGCCACCGGACCAGAGAGCCTCCCTCGACCTGCCCCAGTTCCTGACCGCTCTGAAGACCTGGCTATTTAGGAAAGCCCATGGCTAATGCAGAACCAGGAACTCAAAGACCGAGCCTGGCCCCTGCATTTAACCACTGAATATTTTAATCTAGTTTTAAATACTCTATTTTAATTGTGGAATTTGTTGTGTGTAAGTCGCCCGGAGCACTAACGTGGAGGGCGACTCAGAAATAATAAAGTCAGTCAGTCAGTCAGTCATTTCTTCGAGGCCGGCCTCAGTGTGTCGAGAACCTAGCTCGAACCTCTGACAGATCTGCCCTCTCAAGTGGGGTGCCTCAGGGAGCAATTCTCTCTCCCCCCCCCCTCTTCGTCTACGTGAGACCTCTTGCCAGCCTCGTGCTGGAGTGCCACCAATACGCAGATGACACCCAGCTGCTTTTACGACTGGAGCCTGGAGTCGCCTCAATACCTGACAATTTCACCTCATGTCTTGAGGCTGTATCGAGATGGCTGCGTGCCAGTAGGTTGAAGGTGAATCCTACTAAGACTGAGATTTTGTGGCCTGGCCGCCCGCCTGGAGTGGCGCCCCCCCCCTGCCCAACTTCAATGCTGCCCCCTTCATCCATCTTCCACTGTCAAGAGCTTGGGTGTCGTCCTGGATTCACAGTTGACTACGGAGGCCCAGATCGCTCATGTGAGTAAGCAGGCCTTTTTCCATCTCCGGCAGGAAAGACAGCTGGCACCTTACCTCTCCCATCTAGACTGGATTATTGTAACGCCTTGTATGTTGGCCTTCCCCTATCGACTACTCGAAGGATCCGCATTATTCAGAACGTGGCTGCCAGGCTACTTGCAAAAACACCTTTGAGATGCCACGTAACTCCAACTCTGTGACACTTGCTCTGGCTTCCAAGGAAATTCCGGGCCTGTTTAAGTTGTTGGTTCTGACCTTTAAGGCCCTTCATGGTCAGGGGCCGGCATATCTCAGAGACCGCCTCTCCCCTCTTCGCCGCCAGTGGTCACCACGACTCCTCCAACTAAACCCACCGTTTAGCCGTGACTGGGGTTAGGGGGACCGCCCTTAAATGGGTGGCCTCCTTCCTCCAGGATCGGGGAAAACGCGTGGAGAGGGGTGAGGAGGTCTCCGGGAGGCTCCCATTAAGTTGTAGGGTCCCCCGGGCCATCCTCTCCCCTTATTATTTAACGTGTACATGCGCCCCTGGCCCAGCTGGCCCGCGACTTTGGTCTGGAGTGTTATCAGTACGCTGATGACACCCAGCTTCTGCTGAGAATGGACGGCAGGCCGGACTCCGTACCCGATTGTTTCCATCTATGCCTTGAAGCCGTGACTGGTTGGCTGCGGGCCAGCCGGCTGAGGGTGAACCCATCGAAGACTGAAATCTTGTGGCCTGGTCGGCCTGGGCTGGATGAGTGCCGGTTGCCTTCCCTGGATGGCGAGCAGCTTAGCCCGTCATCCCTCGTAAAGAGTTTAGGTGTCCAATTGGACCCTTTGCTGACCATGGAGACCCAGGTCTCTATGGTCAGCAAAACGGCGTTTTACCATCTCCGCCAGGCTAGGCAACTGGCACCCTACCTGTCCAGGGATGATCTGGCCACGGTGATCCAGGCGACGGTCATCTCGAGGCTGGACTACTGTAACGCCCTCTACGTGGGCCTCCCCTTGTCGACAGTCCGGAAACTCAAGCTGGTGCAGAATGCTGCTGCTCGCTTGCTGGTGGGAGCACCGGTGAGAGGGCACATCACTCCCATCCTCCGGCAACTGCACTGGCTCCCCATCGAGTACCAGATTGCCTTCAAGGTGTTGGTTTTGACCTTTAAGGCCCTATACGGTCTAGGGCCTGTGTACCTGAGGGACCGCCTTACCCCATGCGTTCCACCGAGATCACTGCGCTCTGAGGAGCAAAATTTGCTAGACATTCCATCAATCCGCTCCTGCCACCTGTCCACAACTAGGCAACGTGCCTTTTCGGTTGCAGCCCCTATGCTGTGGAATGCCCTTCCACCCGATACCCGCGCGATCCGAGAGCTTCTCCCTTTTCGGAGAGCGTGTAAGACTGCCCTTTTCACAATCGCGTTTGGATAATCCAAAATGTATTGTATGACCTTGTCTCCGAGCTTTTAAGAAATTGTAACCCTTGTGGTTTTTTAACATTGCTGTATTTCGATGTTTTTACTGAATGTTGCTGTGATCCGCCCCGAGCCTGCTGGGAGGAGCGGAATATAAAACTGAATAAATAAATAAATAAATAAATATTTTTGTTGCCAAGTTTGCTGTCTCTGCCTTGGAAGGTTTCTCTGTCTCTGGCAGTCGTTCGATGACGGGTCCTCCTTTATCTATTCTATAAATGGGTTCACGTCATGTGATGTATACCTCAAACAAAGAAACCTTACAACGCAGAAACACAATACTTGCCAACAGAAATAGGCCTCAAGCAAGGTACGTTTGTAGCAAAGAACCTTTCCCCCCCAAAACCTAAAAGGCCCCCAAAACAACGAATAAAAATAAAACTACATTTACCAGCATCCTCCGGGGCAGCCAAAGACTCAGCCAGCCTCTACATTCTGAACAACATGATTGGCTGCCAATAAGGGCGGATTTGCATAACTGCTGCACTGGCCAGCCAACATGAAAATTCCGATCCATAATAAACTGCCAAAACAGAATAAGGAAAAGGCCTGAGCCAATCCCCAACTGCACTGGCTGCCTATTGAGTACCGGATTGCCTTCAAGGTGTTGGTTTTAACCTTTAGGGCCTTGCATGGTCTAGGGCCGGAGTACCTAAGGGACCGCCTTACCCCGTACGTTCCCCCGAGATCACTGCGCTCGGAAGAGCAGAACCTACTGGTTATTCCATCACCCCGCTCCTGCCACTTGTCCAGCACAAGACAGCGGGCCTTTTCTGTTGTGGCTCCCACGACTTGGAACTCATTGCCCAGCCACGTCCGGGCGATCCACGAACTTGGCCCTTTCCGAAGGGCCTGCAAGACTGCCCTCTTCAGACTAGCGTTCGGCTAGCCTGAATGTAGATTTATTTATTTATTTATTTATTATTCGGGTTTCTATGCCGCCGACTCCCTGAGGCTCGCGGCGGCTCACAGGAACCGAAGGTACAACTACACACAAGCAATGCGATAAAACATCTAAGACAATTAAACAGTTAGAACAGCAAAATACGAAACCCCCAGGTACAGTTCAGAAATTAGACAGCGTGACACCCCAGGACAGCGGCTAAAGTGGAACATGGGCAGGACCTACTCACCGAGGCCTGCTTAAACAAATAAGTTTTGCAGGCGCGTCTAAACGGGAGCAGGTCCTTTATAGCCAGCGTTCCAGCCGGGAGGGCGTTCCACAGCGTAGGAGCTATAACGGAGAACGCCCTCCGCGAGTAGATGTCAGTTTAGCCGATTTCGCCGAGGGTATCTCTAACAAATTAGCATCCTCGGAGCGTAGTGATCTCGGGGACAGTGTGGGTGAGTCGGTCCCTCAAGTACGCTGGCCCCAGGCCATGCAAGGCCTTAAAGGTAAGAACCAGCACCTTGAAGGAGATCCGGTGCTCGATTGGGAGCCAGTGCAGATCCTGCAAAACAGGTGTGATGTGGCGGCCTGCTGGGGTTCCAGACAGGAGCCGGGCGGCAGTGTTCTGCACCAGCTTGAGCTTCCGGTCGCCGACAAAGGAAGGCCAACGTAAAAGCGCGTTACAGTAATCCAGCCTTGAGATGACCGTAGCTTGGATCACCGTGCCCAGGTCACTCCGGGAGACATAGGGGGCCAGCCTCCGAGCCTGTCGCAGATGAAAAAAAAAGCAACCTTGCTGACCGCGGAGACCTGGGCCTCCATGGTCAGCTGGGAGTCCAGATGGACCCCCAGGCTCTTAACGGAAGGCGATGGGCATAGCGCCACACCGTCCAGGGTCGGAAGCTGGACATCTACACCACCCGAGCGGCCCGACCACAAGATCTCCGTCTTCGCCGGATTCACCCTCAACCTACTGGCACGCAGCCATCCAGTAACGGCCTCGAGGCAGTGTTGAAATTATCGGGATGGATCCCGCCTGTCCTCCATCCTCAGAATGAGCTGGGTGTCGTCAGCGTACTGGTGGCACTCCAGCCCATAACTCCGCACCAGCTGTGCAAGCGGCTAGCGTTCGGCTAGCCTGAATGTAGATGCATATCATCGTCCGAGTTGAGATCTGAAACTTGCTGGCTACTGGCTATGCATTATGTATTGTGCGTTTTACTGAATTTTATTGTATGTTTTATTGTGTATTTTATCGCTGTTATGATCCGCCCCGAGCCTGCAGGGAGGAGAGGAATATAAAACCGAATAATAAATAAATAAATAAATATATGTGTGTATATATTTGTGTATATGTATGTTTGTGTGTATATATGTGGTTTTGGCTTTTTCGCAGTGGTCTCAGGAAGTGAGTGAAGGTACTTCAAGTCCCATTATCTGTGGTCCAATGTCTTCCAAACTGAAGCAGGATGTGGTGTGGGTCATGGGGGCTCTGTGTGCCAAGTTTGGTCTTGATCAGTCAGTGGATGAGGGTTGCAGCGGTCTCGGGAAGTGATTGGAGGTACTTCAAGTCCCATCATTCATGGTCTGCCCTCCTCCAAACTGCAGTAGGACGTAGGGTGGGTCATGGGAGCTCTGTGTGGTAAGTTTGGTCCTTATCAGTCTTTGTTGGGGGCCACAGAGGTGTGTGGGAACCGAAGGGTGTGAAAGTACTACAAATCTCATAATCCGTTGTCTGTCCTCCCCCCAAACCTCACCAGGACAGAAAGGGGGTCATAGCGGTTATGTGTGCCAAGTTTAGTCTGGATCAGTCATTGAATGAGGGTTGGAGTGGTCTAGGGAAGTGAGTGGAGGTACTTCAAGGCCCATCATCCATGGTTCATCCTATTCGAAACTGAACCAGGATGTAGAATGGGTCATGTGGGGCTCTGTGTGCCTAGTTTGTTATTTTTTGGTAATTGGATGAGGGTCACAGTTGTCTCAGAAAGTGAGTGAAGGTACTTCAAGTCCCATCATCTGTGGTCCGTCCCACTCAAAACTGCAGCAGGATGTAGAGTGGGTCATGGGTACTCTGTGTGCCTAGTTTGGGCCTGGTCTGTGATTTGTAGGGGCTTCAATGTTCTGTGGGAAATGAATCGGGTGAAGGTACTTCGAATCCCATCATTTGTGGCCCATCCTGCCCTAAATCGCACCAAGTGGGTCATTGGGCCTCTGTGTGCCAAGTGTGGTCCTGATCCGTCATTAGTGTGGGCCACAGTGCTCTAAGCAAGTGAGTTAAAGTACTGCAAGTCCCGTCATCCCATGGTCCATCCTCCCTCAAACTGCACCAGGAGGTAGAGTGGGTCTTGAGGGTTCTGTGTGCCAAGTTTGGTCTTGTTCTCTCGTTGTTTGGGGTCGCAAAGGGGTCGCAATGTGTTTTGGCCTTTAACTGCCACCATGCCTGACTGCCTCAGGCCTTTTCCTTACCCCCCTCTGCCACTTTAGAGTGTCGGAATGTTCGTGTTGGCTGGCCAATCAAGAGTGCTTTATGCAAATACTCCCTCAGGGAAACCAATCCTCTCTGTCTGCTACCTTAGAATGTTGAGAGTTCTGAGGCTGGTCAATCAGACTCCTTTATGCAAATAATCCCACAGTGGGAGCCAATCAGAAAGCTGCCACATATCCTCCCTTCCGCCCTCGGCACACATACATACATACAAACATTGACTTCTATTATATATACAGATACAGATGGTCATTCTTTGGCCTGATAGGTGTATTGTGTCCAAATTTGGTGTCAATTCATCCAATGGTTTTAGAGTTATGTTAATCCCACAAATTAACATTACATTTTTATTTATATAGATTTACAAGTACCCGCTGCATTTCCCACCCTCAGCTTATACTCGAGTCAATACATGTTCCCAAGTTTTTGTGGCAAAATGAGGTGCCTCGGCTTATATTCCGGTCAGTTTATACTCGAGTATATACGGTAATTGGGTTTTAAGCGTCACAACGACAGGACACTGCCATTGCGTCCTTATCTGGCTTCCCTTCCTTCTCCAAGGGCGGCCGCTGCGGCACTCAGGAACATGGCGGAGGAGACAGGAAGACCGCGGCGCTCACAAAGAGAGGCCGCAGCGCTCGCGCCCTGCCGCGCATGTGTGAAAGCAGCCCCGCCCCCAGGGCTTTCAAAGTGTGGCCTAGGGCGCCACAAACAGTTAATCCGGGCCTGCTCTCCTTAGAACAACAACTAGAACTTCATCTATTATATAAAGGGGTTCCCGTCATGGAAAGACCGTCCCAAACAGAGAAACCTTACAACGCAGAAACACCAAACTTGCCAACAGAAATAGGTCTCAAGCAAGGTACGTTTGTAGCAAAGAAACTTCCCCCAAAACCTAAAAGGCCCCCAAAACAACGAGTAAAACTACATTTCCCAGCATCCTCCGGGCTGCCAATGACTCTCCCAGCCTATACATTCTGACAACATGATTGGCTGCCAATAAGGGCGGATTTGCATAACTCCTGTACTGGCCAGCCAACATGAACATTCCGACCCCTAATAAACTGTCAGAGGAGGATAAGGCAAAGGGCTGAGGCACAAACACAAACACCCAATTCACTTCTCACAGAAAATTTACACCCCTACAAATCACAGACCACGCCCAAAATTGACAGTAAGGCTTCATTAACTTTAATTTCCCTGACTAGGCCTCACTTAATGGAATGCTGTTTACGCTCTGAATTGACAGTAAGGCTTCATTAACTTGATTCTCTCGACTAGCCCTCAGCTCACTGGACATTGTGTATGGCCCGAATTGACAGTAAGGCTTCATTAACTTGCTGTTCCTGACTAGGCCTCAGCTCATGGGACATTGTGTATGGCCTGAATTTACAGTAACCTACCTTGGCACACAGAGCCCCTATGACCCACGCTACATTCTACTACAGTTTGGAGGAGGGTGGACCATGGATTATGGGATTTGAAGTACCTCCATGGATAATGGGATTTGTACTACTTCAAAACCCATCATTCCCCACAGACCACTGTGTCCCAGAACCAAGACCGATAAAGAACAAACTTGGCAAACAATGCCCCCCATGACCCACACTCCATCCGACTGCAGATTAGAGGAGGACACACCCTGGATAATGGGATTTCAAGTACCTGCACTCACTTCCAAAGTACCCCACCCACACATGCATCAACCTCTACATCAACACAGCAGACGGAAAGACAAAAAACATTGTATATCCACAAGCTATGCAGAACGCCAGCAACACCACACAACAAGAACTCCACAGGACTCCAACATCCCACCCACCACAACAACCCACAACGACACAGCCATGACCCCAACAACACCATAACTAACAACAACTCCAACCCTTACATACTCAGACTTTCTTGCATCTCTTACATAGGGCACAGCAACGCGTGCCGGGTACAGCTAGTATTCTATATTTGGACCATTTAACATAATTGGCTGCAGTACAACTATGGATAACTTCACACATCTCTCTCTCTCTCACACACACACACACACACACGTATGTGGAGTGTGACCATTTTCCAGAGAGAAATATAGTATCTCTGATGCCGGCTCCCACCAAGCAGCCTGGCAAAATCCCACGTTTCATCAGAGGATTAAAAGGCTGCCCAGCAGTGAACTCGGCTTCTATTTGCCAAGCTACACTTCCCTGGGTTTTAGGGAATGGCAGGCATGACTTGGAGAATCAGGTTACTAATCCGCAAGATTGACACGGATCGCGCCAGAGCCAATTAATGCAACCTATTTGTGGTACGGCCACACATGGGACCGCGTGGAAGGATTTAGCAAAGAGAAGAGCGCTCTCAAGATGGAAAGTAACAGGTAGCGGTTTGGCATTGGCACGCCCCGTGGCACACAATGAGCATGCAAAGAAGAACCCTAGAGTTGGAAGAGACCTCGTGGGCCTCTGCTTCAAAGCCTCCAACAGGCCCGGATTACCCATAAGGCCGCCCGAGGATTTTGGGGGGCGGCATTTCCGGGCCTGAAGGAAGGGGTGAAGGAAGTCCCGCCGCCCCTAGGGGACTCATGCGCCACCGCCGCCACGCTGGTGGGCACCACTCCTTCCTTCAGTGAAGGGAGGAGGGGCACCAGTGCGAGCGCGGGCGGGGAAAGCCACGTGTGTCCCCTAGGGGCGGGACTCCGCGGCGCCTTCTCCCTCCTGCCGGTTCCGCCCCCTCCCTTCACTGAAGGAAGGAGGGGCAGAACTGCTGCTGGGGACTCACGCGGCTTTCCCCACCGCCGCCCTGCACGGGCGGGCGCTACTCCTTCCTTCAGTGAAGGGAGGAGGGGCGCCGGTGCGAGCGCCTCCCTCCCTTCACTGAAGGGAGGGCGCCGCCACACGCGGGTGGCGGGGAATCCACGTGAGTCCCCTTAGGGCGGGACTCCCGGCGGCGCCTCCCCTCTCGCCGGTTCCGCCCCTCCCTTCACTGAAGGAAGGAGGGGCGGAACCGCTGCCGGGCGAGGGAGATGGCGCTGCCGAGTCCGCCTAAGGGGACTCACGCGGCTTTCCCCACCGCCGCCCCGCACGGGCGGGCGCTACTCTTCCTTCAGTGAAGGGAGGAGGGGCGCGCGAGCCCCCTCCTCCCTTCACTGAAGGAGGGCGCCCACCACGGGGCGGCAGGGGGGAATCCACGTGAGTCCCCTTAGGGCGGGACTTCCGGCGGCGCCTTCTCCCTCTCGCCGGCCCGCCCGCAAGAGGCCCCCGCCCGGAGAGGCGGATTCAGACAGGCGGCCTTGGCCGGCACAGGCCGCTAACCGCCCTGTCAGATTATTGCATTTTGAATAGCAATTCATGAGTCAGCACAAGATATATTTTCGCAGTTTGAGATGACCTGCAGTGTGACATGTTTGACACCAGATGGCGCTGTCTCAAGACTGCTAAATGGAACCTTGAGGAATGTCAGTTACAAAGTGACAGTTGGGATTTAATATCTGTGAGGAAAGGATGTTTAGAAAGGTAGCTGTGATGGCTGTTGTTTTTCGATGTTTTGCCAGTTGTTAAATACAATTCAATACAAAGTTATATATTTACCTTGTGAATTGAATGAGAGTTTCATTATTCACTCGAACAGAGACTGGAGTTTTTGGGCCGATGGGGAATTAAACTTCTATATTTCTGTTGCCTATCCGCTGTGACATACTCAACGCCGAAGACTTCCGGCGGTGCCTTCTCCCTCTCGCCGGGCCCGCCCCCCGCAAGAGGCCCCGCCCTCCGGAGGGGCGGCATTCAGACAGGCAGCCTTGGCCGGCACAGGCCACTAATCCGGCCCTGGCCTCCAAACAAGGAGCCTCCACCACACTCCCTCTGGGGCAGAGAGTTCCACCGCTGAACAGCTCTCACAGTCAGCAAGCCCGGATTACCCATAAGGCCAACAAGGCCATGGCCTATGAGCGCAGGCCTAGGAGGGCGCCAAATCATGGACCAAAAAACCCCCAAAACTTTTTCTTCCTTCCTTCTGTCCCTCTCTTTCATTCCTTCCCCCATATCCGAGAGGGGTCGGGGCCGCCGCAGGGGGGTGGAGAAGGCGCCTTGGCGTCCTGCACGGCACCCGCTCCTTTTCGGCAGCCAATGGCGCACCTCTCCCACAACCAACCTGCGGGGCTGGGTGATGTCAGGCACGGCGGCAGCGGCGAGGGCAAGGAGGAAGAGGCGGAGTGAATGCCCTGGGCGGCCGCTGCGGCACCCAGGAACATGGCAGAGGAGGCAGAGAGCCCGTGGCGCTTGCAAAGAGGTCATGGCGCTTGCGGAGGGTGCGGCGGAGGAAGAGGCAGAGGGAGCCGCGGCGCCTCAGCGCAGCGCTGCGGCCTCTCTGCCCTCCGCCATAGCCTGGTGCCGTAGTCTCCTGCGCAGGGGCTTCCTTCCTTCCTCCTCCGAGGGAAGGGAAGCCTGGGGCCGGGAACATGGCGGAGGTTGCCGCGGCGGGGCTTCCAAAGAGTGGCCTACGGCGCCAAAAACAGTTAATCCGGGCCTGACAGTCAGGAAGGTCTTCCTCATGTTCAGGTGGAATCTCCTTCCTTGTAGTTTGAAGCCATGGCTCCTTTGCGTCCCAGTCTCCAGGGCAGCAGAAAGGAAGCTTGCTCCCTCCTCCCTGTGACTTCCTCTCACATACTTTTACATGACTATCATGTCTCCTCTCAGCCTTCTCTTCTTCAGGCTAAACATGCCCAGCTCTTTAAGCCGCTCCTCATAGGACTTGTTCTCCAGACCCTGGATCATTTAAGTCGCCCTCTTTCTCTGGACACAGCATTTCAGCTTTCAACATCTCCCTTCAGTTGTGGTGCCCAGAATTGGACACAATATTCCAGGTGTGGTCTAACCAAGGCAGAATAGAGCATGGGGAGCATGACTTCCCTGGATTCTAGACACTATAGAGGCCAAAATCCCGTTGGTTTTTTTTGCCCATTTCATTCTCTCATTCTCTCTCTCACACTTTTTATTGCTCTCTCTTGTGTGCGCTCTCTCTCTTTTGCTCTCTCTCTCTCTCTCCCCCCCTTTGCATGCTGGGAAATGCAGTTTTTTAATCGTTGTTTTGGGGGCCTTCTAGGTTTGGGGGGGGAGTTTCTTTGCTAAAATCCTTCCTTGCCTGAGGCCTAAGATAATTAGGTCTCTGACAGAAATTCGACTGTCCCAAACAATAGGGGATTGGCTCCTACAGCTGAGGTTTTTCAGAACTACTTTACCGACAAAAATCTGATCCTCCGCCGGGACATCCCGGCTACCCTTGATACAGTATGTGAACTCGAGACTTCGCGCCACTCGGGCGGGCCCACCTTCACCCGCCCAACTGCTGGACGCAGCAGCTGCCGATAAGTTACTCGCTCCAACTAGACTAACTACCTGCTCCTCGATCCGTGCCCCTCCTGGCTTGTTAGATCTTGCCGGGAGGGGGCTACGAGACCCCTGGGAAAGATTATCAGCAGCTCCCTTGAGCAAGGAGTGTTCCCAGGGGTTTGAAAGAGGCAATGGTAAGACCGCTGCTGAAGAAGCCGAACTTAGACCCTTCGGCTCCCTCCAATTACCGACCTGTGTCAAATTTGCCTTTTCTAGGCAAGGTAATTGAGAGGGCAGCAGCGGATCAGCTGCAGCAGTTCTTAGAAGACACAGCTGGACTTGATCCCTTCCAGTCCGGCTTCCGTATTGGGCCTGGGACGGAGACCGTGCTTGTCGCCATTACAGACCAACTTCGCCGCCAGATGGACCGGGGTGGGTCAGCCCTGCTTGTTTTGTTAGACCTAACAGCAGCGTTTGATACCGTAGATCATGCACTGTTGGCCCACCGCTTAGCCGTGACTGGAGTTAGGGGGACTGCCCTTAAATGGGTAGCCTCCTTTCTCCACGATCGGGGACAGCGCGTGGAGAGGGGGGAGGAGGTCTCCGGGAGGCTCCCATTAAGTTGTGGGGTCCCCCAGGGGGCCATCCTCTCACCCTTATTATTCAACATCTACATGCGCCCCCTGGCCCAGCTGGCCCACGACTTTGGTCTGGAGTGTTATCAATACGCTGATGACACCCAGCTTCTGCTGAGAATGGACGGCAGGCCGGACACCGTACCCGATTGTTTCCATCAATGCCTTGAAGCCGTGACTGGATGGCTGCGTTGCAGCCGGCTGAAGGTGAACCCGTCAAAGACGGAGATCTTGTGGCCCGGTCGCCCTGGGCTGGATGAGTGCCGGTTGCCTACCCTGGATGGCGAGCAACTTAGCCCGTCATCCCTTGTTGACTTTGCCCGTCACCTGGACCCCCTGCTGTCCATGGAGACCCAGGTCTCCATGGTCAGCAGGGTATCATTTTTCCATCTCCGACAGGCTAGGCGACTGGCACCCTACCTGTCCAGGGATGATCTGGCCACGGTGATCCAAGCGACGGTCATCTCTAGACTGGACTACTGTAACGCCCTCTACGTGGGCCTTCCTTTGTCGACAATCCGGAAAAGTTAGTGCAGAATGCCGCTGCTCGCTTACTGGTGGGAGCACCAGTGAGAGAGCACATTACTCCCATCCTGCGCAACTGGACTGGCTTCCTATCGAAAATCAATTGCCTTCAAGGTGTTGGTTTTGACCGTTAAGTCCTATACAGTCTAGGGCCTGTGTACCTGAGGGACCGCCTCTACCCCATGCTCCACCGAGATCACTGCGCTCTGAGGAGCAAAATTTGCTAGACATTCCATCAATCCGCTCCTGCCACCTGTCCACAACTAGGCAACGTGCCTTTTCGGTTGCGGCCCCTATGCTGTGGAATTCCCTTCCACCCGATACCCGCGATCCGAGAGCTTCTCCCTTTCGGAGAGCGTGTAAGACTGCCCTTTTCACAATCGCGTTTGGATAATCCAAAATGTATTGTATGACCTTGTCTCCGAGCTTTTAAGAAATTGTAACCCTTGTGGTTTTTTAACATTGCTGTATTTTGATGTTTTTACTGAATGTTGCTGTGATCCGCCCCGAGCCTGCTGGGAGGAGCGGAATATAAAACTGAATAAAATAAATAAATAAATAAATATTTTTGTTGCCAAGTTTGGTGTCTCTGCCTTGGAAGGTTTCTCTGTCTCTGGCAGTCGTTCGATGACGGGTCCTCCTTTATCTATTATATAAATGGGTTCACGTCATGTGATGTATACCTCAAACAAAGAAACCTTACAACGCAGAAACACAATACTTGCCAACAGAAATAGGCCTCAAGCAAGGTACGTTTGTAGCAAAGAAACTTCCCCCCCCCCAAACCTAAAAGGGCCCCCAAACAACGAGTAAAAATAAAACTACATTTACCAGCATCCTCCGGGGCAGCCAAAGACTCACCCAGCCTCTACATTCTGAACAACATGATTGGCTGCCAATAAGGGCGGATTTGCATAACTGCTGCACTGGCCAGCCAACATGAAAATTCCGATCCATAATAAACTGCCAAAACAGAATAAGGAAAAGGCCTGAGCCAATCCCCAACCCCAACACCCAAATCCCTTCCAACCGAAAAATTTACACCCCAAAAATCACAGACCACGCCCAAAATTGACAGTAAGGCTTCATTAACTTGATTTCCCAACTAGCCCTCACTTACTGGGAAGCTGTTTACGCTCTAAATTGACAGTAAGGCTTCATTAACTTGATTTCCCAACTAGCCCTCACTTACTGGGAAGCTGTTTACGCTCTAAATTGACAGTAAGACTTCATTAACTTGATTTCCCTAACTAGCCCTCACTTACTGGGAAGCTGTTTACGCTCTAAATTGACAGTAAGGCTTCATTAACTTGATTTCCCTAACTAGCCCTCATTACTGGGAAGCTGTTTACGCTCTAAATTGACAGTAAGGCTTCATTAACTTGATTTCCCCAACTAGCCCTCACTTACTGGGAAGCTGTTTACGCTCTGAATTGACAGTAAGGCTTCATTAACTTGATTTCCCTAACTAGCCCTCACTTACTGGGAAGCTGTTTACGCTCTAAATTGACAGTAAGGCTTCATTAACTTGATTTCCCTAACTAGCCCTCACTTAGTGGGAAGCTGTTTACGCTCTGAATTGACAGTAAGGCTTCATTAACTTGATTTCCCTAACTAGCCCTCACTTAGTGGGAAGCTGTTTACGCTCTGAATTGACAGTAAGGCTTCATTAACTTGATTTCCCTAACTAGCCCTCACTTAGTGGGAAGCTGTTTACGCTCTGAATTGACAGTAAGGCTTCATTAACTTGATTTCCCTAACTAGCCCTCACTTAGTGGGAAGCTGTTTACGCTCTGAATTGACAATAAGACTTCATTAACTTGATTTCCTTAACTAGCCCTCACTTACTGGGAAGCTGTTTACGCTCTGAATTGACAGTAAGGCTTCATTAACTTGATTTCCTTAACTAGCCCTCACTTACTGGGAAGCTGTTTACGCTCTGAATTGACAGTAAGGCTTCATTAACTTGATTTCCCTATTCCCTAACTAGCCCTCACTTACTGGGAAGCTGTTTACGCTCTAAATTGACAGTAAGGCTTCATTAACTTGATTTCCTTAACTAGCCCTCACTTACTGGGAAGCTGTTTACGCTCTGAATTGACAGTAAGGCTTCATTAACTTGATTTCCTTAACTAGCCCTCACTTACTGGGAAGCTGTTTACGCTCTGAATTGACAGTAAGGCTTCATTAACTTGATTTCCCTAACTAGCCCTCACTTAGTGGGAAGCTGTTTACGCTCTAAATTGACAGTAAGGCTTCATTAACTTGATGTCCTTAACTAGCCCTCACTTACTGGGAAGCTGTTTACGCTCTGAATTGACAGTAAGGCTTCATTAACTTGATTTCCCTAACTAGCCCTCACTTAGTGGGAAGCTGTTTACGCTCTGAATTGACAGTAAGGCTTCATTAACTTGATTTCCCTAACTAGCCCTCACTTACTGGGAAGCTGTTTACGCTCTAAATTGACAGTAAGGCTTCATTAACTTGATTCTCTCGACTCGGCCTCAGCTCATTGGACATTGTGTATGGCCTGCATTGACAGTAACCTACCTTGGCACACAGAGCCCCGACCATGCATGATGGAACTTGAAGTACCACCATGGAAAATGGGATTTGTAGTACTTCAAAACCCATCATTCCCCACAGACCACTGTGGCCCAGAACCAAGACCAATAAAAACCCAACTTGGCACACCATGACCCACACGCCATCCAACTGCAGTTTAGAGGAGGGCACACCGTGGATGATTGGACTTTCTCGCATCTCCTAAAAAGGGCACAGCAACGCGTGCCGGGTACAGAATTATGTTCATATTTTTGGCGAATTTTGACACATCATGCTCAAAAGGTTGTCCATCTCTGATCTAAGTCATGAATGAAGATCCTGAAGAGGCCCAGGAGGGAACCCTGCGGATAGTAATCCGCTCAAAAGGATCTCTTTCCGTCTGATTGCCCATCTAACTCTTTCCGTATCTTCATGAATCAAAGCACGACGGAGGGCGAGCGCCCCAGAGCCCGCAAGGTGGAGCGAGAGGGTAGCTCGCTGTGCGCACATTCCCCTTTCTTGGCCGGGTCCCAGAATGGAACCGAAGCCCCGTTACAGCAATTAAAGACGGCCACTCTAGAGGGAGAGAAGCAGTTACATAATAGGCCCGGCCAAGGTTACAATCGTCCAAAGCCTTTGCTTTCCATCTGCAATTCAAGACTGACCCTGCAAGAATTAAATACCACTCACCACACCAAACAACCAAAAGGTCCAATTAACTACCGATGGTACCGGGGAAAGTACATCCCCAGCTCCCTAAGCCATTCCTCACAGGGCTTTGTTTTGATTCCACATCTTTGATCCTTGTGGTTTGCCTTCTCCGAACATGTTCCAGTTTTGTCCCTCTCCTTCTTGATACGCAGAACTGGACACAGGGTTATTTATTTTTTTCGCGACCGGGGGGGGGGGGGTGAGGGGCGGGGCGGGGCGGAGGAGCAGGCTCTCTTCCTCCGCCTGCCCTCCCTGTCTCTCCCTCCCTCCTTCTCTCTCTCTTTCCCCTTCCACCACCGAGCAAGAGGGGGCGTGGCCAAAGCGAAAAGGGGCGGGGCCGAGTTTGGAGCACGCGGGGGGGGGTGCTCACCCATTCCCTTTCCGGCTTCCTCCTCTTCTGAGGATTCGTGCCAAGTTTGGTCCTGATCCATCATTATTTGAGTCCACAGTGCTCTCTGGGTGGAGGAGAACTACAACTCCCAAACTCAAGGTTCAGTACTTTCTGCTGCTCTCATGAGAGTTTAGGTTTGATTGAACATGGCTGAGGAATGCTTTGATTGTGTTTTCCCCTTATGGCAGAAGGAGGTAGGACTGGATGGCCCTTGGAGGTCTCCTATTTTAGGAACCCATTGTAATTAATATTAATATTATTATCATCATCATCAGAGGCTGAATGGCCATCTGTGAGGAATGCTTTGATTGTGTTTTCCCCTTATAGCAGAAGAGATTGGACTGGATGGCCCTTGGAGGTCTCCTACCCAGGAACCTGTTGTTGTTGTTGTTATTATTATTATCGCAGAGGCAGAATGAATATTATGCCGTATCATTCAGGGTTATAGGCCTGTGTGGAAGGGCCCTGGCTTCTTATTTGACTTCCTTTCCACACATCTGAATAAAATCCCATGTAATTTGCTTTAAACCAGATTATATGAGTGTGGACTCCGATAATCCAGTTCAAAGCAGGTATTCTGGGTTATATGGCTGTGTGGAAGGGCCCTGAGTCCACATTGCAATATAATCCAGTTCAAAGCAGGTTTTGTGGGTTTCCTGCCTGGATATTCTGCATTATATGGCTGTGTGAAGGGCCCTGAGTCCACACTACAATATAATCCAGTTCAAAGCAGGTTTTGTGGGGTTTCCTGCCTGGATATTCTGCGTTATATGGCTGTGTGAAGGGCCCTGAGTCCACACTGCAATATAATCCAGTTCAAAGCAGGTTTTGTGGGGTTTCCTGCCTGGATATTCTGCGTTATATGGCTGTGTGAAGGGCCCTGAGTCCGCACTGCAATATAATCCAGTTCAAAGCAGGTTTTGTGGAGTTTCCTGCCTGGATATTCTGCGTTATATGGCTGTGTGGAAGGGCCCTGAGTCCACACTGCAATATAATCCAGTTCAAAGCAGGTTTTGTGGGGTTTCCTGCCTGGATATTCTGCGTTATATGGCTGTGTGAAGGGCCCTGAGTCCACACTGCAATATAATCCAGTTCAAAGCAGGTTTTGTGGGGTTTCCTGCCTGGATATTCTGAGTTATATGGCTGTGTGAAGGGCCCTGAGTCCGCACTGCAATATAATCCAGTTCAAAGCAGGTTTTGTGGGTTTCCTGCCTGGATATTCTGCGTTATATGGCTGTGTGAAGGGCCCTGAGTCCACACTACAATATAATCCAGTTCAAAGCAGGTTTTGTGGGGTTTCCTGCCTGGATATTCTGCATTATATGGCTGTGTGAAGGGCCCTGAGTCCACACTACAATATAATCCAGTTCAAAGCAGGTTTTGTGGGGTTTCCTTCCTGGATATTCTGAGTTATATGGCTGTGTGAAGGGCCCTGAGTCCACACTGCAATATAATCCAGTTCAAAGCAGGGACTGGGATTTGAGACTGGGATTTTGATGTTCATCTCTATCTCCAAGTCAAAGCTCGGTGTCCTCCACAGACACCTCCAAGGCGGGAGGGGCGGAGCCGGGGCGGGGCAGGGGTGGAGCCGGGAGGGGGAGCCGGGGCAGACCCTTCGGCCCCCAGGTCATCAGTAATCGGAATTCTGGCCACAGGTCCGGTAGAAGTTGGACAGCCCTGATCGATTATATAATAATAATAATAATAATAATACTTTATTACTTGTGAGTCGCCCTCCACCAATGGTGCTCCGGGCGACTTACATCCTTTAAAAACATAGATACATCAGTTAAAACAGCAGATATGAGCCGTAGAAGGCTCTGCCATCCATCCAGGAGATCCCGTCATGGAACGACCGTCCTAGGTAGAGAAACCTTAGAAGGCAGAAACACCAAACTTGGCAACAAAATTAGGCCTCAGGCAAGGAAGGTTTTTAGCAAAGAAACTTTCCCCCAAAACCTAGAAGGCCCCCAAACAACAATACAAAAACTACATTTCCCAGCATCCTCAGCGGCCAACGAATCTCCCGGCCTCTACATTCTGACAACATGATTCGTTGCCAGTGAGGGAGTATTTGCATAACGCCTATATTGGCCAGCCAACATGAACATTCCGACCCATAATAAACTGGCAGAGGAGGATAAGGCAAAGGCCTGAGGCAGTCACCAACACAAACACCCAATTCACTTCCCACGGAAAATTTAAACCCCTACAAATCATAGACTACGCCAAAAATTGACAGTAAGGCTTCATTAACTTAATTTCCCTGACTAGGCCTCACTTAATGGAATGCTGTTTAAACTCCGAATTGACAGTAAGGCTTCATTAACTTCATTTTCCCGACAAGGCCTCAGCTCATGGGACATTGCGTATGGCCTGAATTGACAGTAAGGCTTCATTAACTTCATTTTCCTGACTAGGCCTCAGCTCATGGGACATTGTGTATGGCCTGAATTGACAGTAAGGCTTCATTAACTTGATTTTCCTGACTAGGCCTCAGCTCATGGGACATTGTGTATGGCCTGAATTGACAGTAAGGCTTCATTAACTTGATTTTCCTGACTAGGCCTCAGCTCAAGGGACATTGTGTATGGCCTGAATTGACAGTAAGGCTTCATTAAACTTCATTTTCCCGACAAGGCCTCAGCTCATGGGACATTGTGTATGGCCTGAATTGACAGTAAGGCTTCATTAACTTGATTTTCCTGACTAGGCCTCAGCTCATGGGACATTGCGTATGGCCTGAATTGACAGTAAGGCTTCATTAACTTGATTTTCCTGACTAGGCCTCAGCTCATGGGACATTGTGTATGGCCTTCCTAAAACTTCATTTTCCTGACTAGGCCTCAGCTCATGGGACATTGTGTATGGCCTGAATTGACAGTAAGGCTTCATTAACTTCATTTTCCCGACAAGGCCTCAGCTCATGGGACATTGTGTATGGCCTGAATTGACAGTAAGGCTTCATTAACTTGATTTTCCTGACGAGGCCTCAGCTCATGGGACATTGTGTATGGCCTGAATTGACAGTAAGGCTTCATTAACTTGATTTTCCTGACTAGGCCTCAGCTCATGGGACATTGTGTATGGCCTGAATTGACAGTAAGGCTTCATTAACTTCATTTTCCTGACTAGGCCTCAGCTCATGGGACATTGTGTATGGCCTAAATTGACAGTAAGGCTTCATTAAACTTCATTTTCCTGACTAGGCCTCAGCTCATGGGACATTGTGTATGGCCTGAATTGACAGTAAGGCTTCATTAACTTGATTCTCCCGACTACGCCTCAGCTCATGGGACATTGTGTATGGCCTGAATTGACAGTAAGGCTTCATTAACTTGCTGTTCCTGACTAGGCCTCAGCTCATGGGACATTGTGTATGGCCTGAATTGACAGTAAGGCTTCATTAACTTGCTGTTCCTGACTAGGCCTCAGCTCATGGGACATTGTGTATGGCCTGAATTGACAGTAAGGCTTCATTAACTTTGATTCTCCCGACTACGCCTCAGCTCATGGGACATTGTGTATGGCCTGAATTTACAGTAAGGCTTCATTAACTTGCTGTTCCTGACTAGGCCTCAGCTCATGGGACATTGTGTATGGCCTGAATTGACAGTAAGGCTTCATTAACTTGCTGTTCCTGACTAGGCCTCAGCTCATGGGACATTGTGTATGGCCTGAATTGACAGTAAGGCTTCATTAACTTTGATTCTCCCGACTACGCCTCAGCTCATGGGACATTGTGTATGGCCTGAATTTACAGTAAGGCTTCATTAACTTGCTGTTCCTGACTAGGCCTCAGCTCATGGGACATTGTGTATGGCCTGAATTGACAGTAAGGCTTCATTAACTTGCTGTTCCTGACTAGGCCTCAGCTCATGGGACATTGTGTATGGCCCGAATTTACAGTAACCTACCTTGGCACACAGAGCCCCTATGACCCACGCTACATGGAGCCCAAACACTACGGCTCACCATCCAAATCATGCTTTCCTTCGGGAGACTTCCATCCTACATTGGATGTGCTCCCTCTACCCCAGACAGGCATCTCAGCGTTCCTTGTGTGGAATTTGCATGAGCCCGCCTACTGCCTCTTTGGGGGAGATGGACCATGGATTATGGGATTTGTAGTACTTTAAAACACTTTGGTTCCCACAGATCACTGTGGCCACCAAATAGGACCAATACAGACCACACTTGGCACACACAGCCCCCATGACCCACTCTACGTCCTGGTGCAGTTTCGAGGAGGGCGGACACGGGATGATGGGACTTGAACTACCTCTACTCACTTCCCAAGTCTGCCGCTGCGACCCTCTTCCAATGACTGATCGAGACCAAACTTGGCACACATAACCCCTATTACTGCCTTCACGTCCTGGTGAGGTTCGGGGGGGACTGACAAGGGAGGATGGGGTTTGTAGTACTTCCACACCCCTCTGTTCCCACAGACCACTGCCGCCCTCAACAAACACCGATTAAGACCACATTTGGCACACAGAGCCCCAGTGACCCACTCTACATCCTACTGCAGTTTGGAGGAGGGCAGGCCATGGATGATGGGACTTGCAGTACCTTCCCTCACTTTCCAAAACTGCTGCAAACCTAATCCAATGAGTGATCAAGACCAAACCTGGCACACAGAGCCCTCATGACTCACTCTACATCCTGGTGCAGTTTTGTGTGGGACGGACCATGGATGATGGGACCTGAAGTACCTTCACTCACTTCCTGAGCGCACTGTGACCCTCATCCAATGACTGATCAAGACCAAACTTGGCACACAGAGCCCACATGACCCACTCTACATCCTGCTGCAGTTTGGAGGACGGCAGGCCATGGATGATGGGACTTGCAGTACCTTCCCTCACTTTCCAAAATTGCTGCAAACCTAATCCAATGACTGATCAAGACCAAACCTGGCACACAGAGCCCTCATGACCCACTCTACATTCTCCTCCAGTTTGGAGGAGGGTGGGCCACGGAGGGTGGGACTTGCAGTACCTTCACTAACTTCCTGACACCACTATGAGCCACATAAACATCTGATAAGGACCAACCTTGGTACACAATGCCTTTCTCAAATGACCCAGGCACCGCCGGGTCCCCAAGCTAGTGTGTATATATATGTGGTTTAGCGCATACATTGTAATGCATATTTTGGGAGGTTTTTTTGCTTTTTAAGTCTCTTCCGCTGTGTTTTTATGAGTGATGGTCACTTGTTGGCCTGATCGGTGTATTGTGCCCAAATTTGGTGTCAATTTGCCCAGTGGGTTTCGAGTTATGTTAATCCTACAAACAAACACTACATTTTTATTTATTTACTAGTTGAACCCGGCACGTTGCTGTGCCCTATTTAGAGATGTGTGGAAGTGTGGGTATGTAAGGGTTGGAAATGATTTGACAATGTGTTTTGTGTGTGTATATATGTGTATGTGTGTTTGTATGTATGTGTGTGTGTTTGTGTGTTTTTGTGTATGTATGTGTGTGGATGTGTGTGTGTGTGTGTCTGTGTATATATATGTGTGTTTGTGTATGTATGTGTATGTGTGTGTATGTAGTTGTGTGTGTATGTGTATGGATGTGTGTGTATGTGTATGGATGTGTGTGTGTGTGTATGTATGTGTATGTATGTGTGTGAGTATGTGTGTGTCTGTATGTATGTGTGAGTATGTGTGTGTTTCTGTATGTATGTGTGTATGTACACTTCCCCCCCCTCTGTCTGTTTCCCCCTTGCTCTCTCCCTCTCCCCTCTCTCTCCCTCCTCCTCTCTCGCTGCCTGATTCCCCCTTCTCTTCCCCCTCTTTCTCTCTGTGTCACTTCCCCCCCTCTCTCCTCCCCCTCTCTCAGGCCTCCCTCTGTCTCTCTCATTACCTCCCGCCGTGTTCCCTGCGGTTGCGGCGGCCGCGCGTGAAGCAAGGTAAGCCCGGGAGCTTACCTTCTTTCAGGCGTGGCCGCTGGAACCGCGGGGGACACGCCGGAGGGCGGAGCGCCGATCTCCGGGCCTGCCTCCCGCCCTGGCGCGCATGGGCAGCGTCGTACGCGGCCCGCCCCTTTTTGTATGTGCTGGGTGGTGTCAGGCCGGTTTATTGAAGTGCGGCGTTTTGGACTACAGTTCCCAGAAACCCCGGCATGGCCACTTCCGGTTTATGCGGAGGTTTCTGGGAAGTGTAGTGCGGCGGGCTAGAGCTGCTCTGGGACCGGGGACGTGTGGTCAAGGGCGAGGATGGCGAGGAGGTGGTTATTGCGTCGCCGGTGTGGCTGCGAAGGTCCCGGTGATTGGGGAGAGAGGGTGACGGGATGGGTTGGGGGGTTTGGGGGGGGGGTGTCGCTGTGCGCCTGCGCGATTGCTCTCCCTCTCGCCAGCGCTCGCGGGCAGCTCAGAACGGGAGTCAATGGGCGGTTTTTGGGGGCTGCAAGTTAGGGAGGTGTTTTTTTGTGTTATGTGTGTCGTGGGATTTGTGTTTGGGGGGGTATAGTTTGGCCGTGCATATACGACATCCCACGACCACTCGATTTTTATATATATAGATTTATTTAAATTACAGTATTTATATTCCGCCCTTCTCACCCCGCAGGGGACTCAGGGCGGATTACAATGTACAGTACATATACATGGCAAACACCCAATGCCATAGACACACAACATATATAGACAGACACTCAGAGGCTATTTAACATTCCAGCTTCTGGCCACCAGGAGGAGCGCTCGCTTCCTCATTCTTTGCATGCTTCCTGGCCTCGTAAGTCAGTTAAATTAGTCTCCCCACAAAGTGGTACCTAAATTTCCTACTTGATAGATGCAACTGTCATTCGGGCTGCAAAGGTCAACAACAAGCTTCACATTTATTTTTGGTCGGAGCTCACTCTGACCCGGGTTGGCTTCGAACTCATGACCTTTCGGTCAGTAGTAGTGATCTTAATGCAGCTGCGCCACAAATATCTGCTTTGAAGTGGGTTATCTGTGGCCCCTTACCCACAGAGCTAAATAATACCCTACATTATATGCTTTGAACTGGATTATATGGCAGTGTGGATTCAAGATAACCCAGTTCAAAGCACACACTGTGGGATCCACTGCCTTGATATTGTGGGGGGGCCCTTCCACACAGCCATGAAACCCAGAATATCTGCTTTGGAGTGGGTTATATAGATCAGTGTTTCTCAACCTTTTTTGAGCCGCGGCACACTTTTTACATTTACCAAATCCTGGGGCACACCACCAACCAAAACGTCACAAAATGACACTCTAATACAGTCATACATATAGTTGATACGTTTTTCAATGTATTTATACACTCAGTGTGAAACCTGGACCCGTTTCGATGAACACAACATAGATATCCCGGCAGGAATGGCAGAAAGACACACAACATGACACTCTAACACAGTCATACATATAGTTGATACGTTTTTCAATGTATTTATACACTCAGTGTGAAACCTGGACCCGTTTCGATGAACACAACATAGATATCCCGGCAGGAATGGCAGAAAGACACACAACATGACACTCTAACACAGTCATACATATAGTTGATACGTTTTTCAATGTATTTATACACTCAGTGTGAAACCTGGACCCGTTTCGATGAACACAACATAGATATCCTGGCAGGAATGGCAGAAAGACACACAACATGACACTCTAACACAGTCATACATATAGTTAATATGTTTTTAAATGTATTTATACACTCAGTGTGAAACCTGGGCCTGTTTCGATGAACACAACATAGATATCCCGGCAGGAATGGCAGAAAGACACACAACATGACACTCTAACACAGTCATACATATAGTTAATATGTTTTTCAATGTATTTATACACTCAGTGTGAAACTTGGGCCTGTTTTGATGAACACAACATAGATATCCTGGCAGGAATGGCAGAAAGACACAAACTTCCCACACAGAACTCCCATAACCAAGAGAAAATACTATAAGAGTTTGGTGGGCATTGTCCTTGGGTTTTGGAGTTGTAGTTCACCTATATCCAGAGAGCACTGTGGACTCAAACAATGTTGGATCAGGACCAAACTTGGCATGAATACTCAATATGCCCTAATGTGAACACAGATGGAGTTTGGGAAAAATAGACCTTGGCATTTGGGAGTTACAGTTTCTGGGCTTTATAGTTAACACACAATCAAAGAGCATCCTGAACTCTTGCAACAATGGAATTGAACCAAACGTGGCATATTGAACTCTCATTACCAACAGAAAGTACTGAAAGGGTTTGCTTGGGAATTGACCTTGAGTTTGGAAGTTGTAGTTCACCTACACCCAGAGAGCACTGTGGACTGAAATAATGATGGATCTGGACCACACTTGAAATGAATACTCAATATGCCCAAATATGAACGCAGATGGAGTTCAGGGGAAATAGACCTTGACATTTGGGTGTTGTAGTTTCTGGGATTTATAGTTCCCCTACAATCAAAGAGCATTCTGAACCCCACCAATGATAGAACTGGGCCAAACTTCCCCACACAGAACCCCCAGGTGGCTCCTTCCTGTGGGCAGGAGGGGAAGAAAGGGTATTGAGGTTCCGATTTCCCACGGCACACCTGATGATCGCTCACGGCACAGTAGCGTGCCCCGGCACACTGGTTGAGAAACGCTGATATAGAGGAAACTGTATGCCAGGCTGGTTCGGACAGCTAATGAGAACAAGGCCATACCTTTCTGCACTACATTAAAAATTGTTATTACCTGCTTAGGTATAAAGCATAGGAGTAAAAGGTTATATCAATCCAAAACAAATTGGGAGACTGTTCCTAAGTAGTTTCATTACTTATGCGGTTACGTTCTTAAATGCAAACGTGTTGACTATCTAAAATTTCTTTAAAAGGGAGCAGACGAGTTAGAGCAGGGGTGGGCAACCTACGGGCCGCATACGGCCCGCCAGCTGATTCTGTCTGGCCCGGGGAGAAGGGCGTCGGGGGCGGGGCCAAAAAGAAGGGGTGCCGCTGCCGCCATCCCATCGCGGCGGCTTTGGAGTGCCTGACATCCCTTTGGAGCGGCGGCTTTGGAGTGCCTGGCGATCCGGGCCTGCAGCGGGAGCACTCGGCGACCTGCGGGGCTGATCGCCCTGGCAAGCCGGAAGACTTGATCGCCGACTGCTCCCCCTGCAGGCCCAGGATGGCAGGCACTCCATAGCAGGGCGATCAGGGGGGTGAGAGCGGGCGGAGGCCTGCAGCCTCCGATCGCCTGCTGCTGTGCTCTCCTCTGCTGCTGCGGCTGGGTCCGCTTTGCCATCCTCTGGGCTGGGGCCATTGGGCCATTCCATCTTGGGATCCTTCCTCTCTTGAGGATGTCAGCCTCCATCTTGGTTCGCACCTTGTCTTCTTGAATTTAATTTAATTTAAGTGGTTTTTATTATTATTTTATAATAATTTTATTATAATATAATAAATATAATATGTTATATTATAATTTCAATATATTATAATGTATTATAGCAGGGCTGTCCAACTTCTGCCAGCCCAAGGGCCGGACTTCTGGTGAGTGATCACCTGGGGGCCGGCCACTCGGCCACGCAGCTCCATCCCCTCTCCCAAAGCGTCACAATAGCCTTGGAAGCGGGCGATTTCGAGGCTGTTGTGACACGTTGGGAGAGAAGGAGCAGCCACGGGGAGCCTTCCGTGGCTCCGCCCTCTCCCCCAAAGCGTCACAACAGCTGTTGTGACGCTTTGGGGAGGGCGGAGCCACGAGGAGGATGGCTCGCGGGGGAAGCAAGAACTGGGAAATGAGCCATCCAGGCTTACGGGAGGTTTTTCGCCTGGCTCTCGCCCTCTGGTCAGAGGGACGCGAGAGCCGGGCGAAACCTCTCCCGCAGGCCTGATGGCTCGCGGGGGAAGCAAGAACCGGGCTTTGCAGCGGCGGGACGGAGGAGGCGAGGCAAGGAGGAGGAGCTGGCTCCCTCCCTCCCACCCCCAGGCCGCCTTTTTTAAAAAGTATTTTTTTTTAAAAAAATTAAAAATTATTTTAAAATACATTTAATTCAGGAGGGTAGCGGGGGCCGTGTCCAACAGACTGGGGGCCGTATACGGCCCGGGCGCCGCCTGTTGGACAGCCCTGTGTTATAGTATATATATAGTATAATAATTATGATATTAATACCAATAATATATGAATACTTCTTGATATATTAATGTGTTAATATTAATGATGTGTAATATATAGTAAATAAATAAATAATTTAGATTAGAATGGAGTTCCGCCTCTAGGTGCGGCCCTCCATAATATTTTTTGGCTCTCACGTGGCCCCTCGGAAAAAATAATTGCCCACCCCTGAGTTAGAGTGAGAAAACCAACCGACCGAGGTCTGTTGACTAGGTTTTTTTAGCATCTGTGTTAAGTATGTCTATTGCCGCTGAACCCGGACTGATGGGCTCACAAGAGAGATTCTGGCAAAGGGCAGGAACGGGGGTTCCCCGGAAGGAGTTGAGGGGAAGCACCTTCTAGGAATCCCTCATGCAGGGCTGGATTACCGGCCTGTGCCGCCCAAGGCGCCGCCGGAAGTCCCGCCCCTAGGGCGACTCACGCAGCTTCCCGCGCTCGCGCCAGTGCTCCTCCTCCCTTCACTGAAGGAAGGAGGGCGCCGCCTGCGCCGGGCGGCGGCAGGAGAAGCCGCGTGAATCACCCTAGGGGCGGGACTTCCGGCGGCGCCTTGTGCTTCACGCCGGCGCCTTGTGCTTCACGCCGGCAGCGGCTCTACCCCTCTTCCCTTCAGTGAAGGGATGGGGGCAGAACCGCCGTGACACACAAGGCTCCGCCGGAAGTCCCGCCCCTAGGGAGACTCACGTGGCTTTCCCCACCGCCGCCCCGCTCGCCCGTGCCCCAAACCCGAGCGGGGCGGCGATGGGGAAAGCCGCTTGAGTCGCCCTAGGGGCGGGTCTTCCAGCTGCGCCTTCTCCCTAAGGGGAGGGAGGGAGGCGGAACCAGCGAGGAGGAGAAGGCACCGCTGACGACCCGCCCCTAGGGGGAGACTCATGCGGCTTTCCCCATCGCCGCCCCACTTGTGTTTGGGGCACGGGCGAGCTGGGGCGGCGGTGGGGGAAAGCCACGTGAGTCTCCCTAGGGGCGATTGACGCGGGCCACCCTTCCCTCAGTGAGGAGAGTTGCGGTGGCGGGGGAATCTCGTGAGTTGCCCCAGGGGTGGGACTTCCGGCGCCTTGTGCGCCACGCTGGTTCCGCCCCTCCCTTGCTTGAAGGGAGGAGGGCAGAACCGCTGCCAGCGTGACGCACAAGGCGCCGCCGGAAGTCCCACCCCTAGGGCAACTCACGCAGATTCCCCCGCCACCGCGCTCGCACCGGCGCACCTCCTCACTGAGGGAAGGAGTGGCACCCGCTGCGTCAATTGCCCTAGGGGCGGCGGGACGTCCCCCCGGCTCCTTGTCCTGCGGGCGGGTGCCACTCCTTCCTTCACCCCTTCCTTCAGGGCCGGAAATGCCACCCCCAAATCCACCGCCCGAGGCCATGGCCTAGTCTGGCCTTATGGGTAATCCGGGCCTGCCCTCATGGGAAAGGTGGCATTTGTTACTGTTGGAACACAATCTAAGCCCTCCTGAGAGATGGCCACCCAGCCTCTCTTAAAAGCCTCCCGAGAAGGAAACTCCATCATCATAATTACTATCAATACGTATTATTATTAATTTAATAATAATAATTTTTAAATTATTACCTGCCTCGAGTCACCTTCGGGCCGAGAGGGGCGGTATATAAATATGGTAAATAAATAAATTTGTGATAAGTGGGGGGGCTCACGGAACCATCAATGTGCAGAAGGTCTAGGAGCCTTAGACCAGTGTTTCCCAACCAATGTTCCGTGGCACACTAGTGTGCCTTGAGCGATCACCTGGTGTGCTGCGGAAAAACCTCTCTTCCCCCCCTTTCTTCCCCCTCTTGCCAAACTCATGCTGCTGCTGCGTGGGGGGAGGGGGGAGGAAGGGCCGGGTGGCGGCGGTGAAGAAGGGGCCAGGACGCCGCCTCCTTCGGCCGTTTCCCCAGCCAGCCAGCCTCCCATCGAGGGAGGGTGGGGAACAGAAGCGGAAGAGAGGAACACAGTCTGAGGCAGGCCCTCCGGCTTCTTCTTTGGAACCGCAGGAAAGAAGGAAGGCAACCGTGGACAGTGAGTGCCTTCCCTTCTGGTGTGGAAGAGGGAGAGAGCCATTCAGGAAGGGAGCCACCTGGGGGTTCTGTGTGGGGGAAGTTTGGCCCAGTTCTATCATTGGTGGGGTTCAGAATGCTCTTTGATTGTAGGGAACTATAAATCCCAGAAACTACAACACCCAAATGTCGAGGTCGATTTCCCCTGAACTCCAGCTGCGTTCATATTTGGGCATATTGAGTATTCATTTCAAGTGTGGTCCAGATCCATCATTATTTCAGTCCACAGGGCTCTCTGGGTGTAGGTGAACTACAACTTCCAAACTCAAGGTCAATTCCCAAGCAAACCCTTTCGGTACTTTCTGTTGGTAATGAGAGTTCAACATGCCAAGTTTGGTTCAATTCCATTGTTGCAAGAGTTCAGGGTGCTCTTTGATTGTGTGTTAACTATATATCCCGGAAACTGTAACTCCCAAATGTCAAGGTCTATTTTCCCCAAACTCCATCTGTGTTCACATTTGGGCATATTGAGTATTCATGCCAAGTTTGGTCCTGATCAAACATTGTTTCAGTCCACAGTGCTCTCTGGATATAGGTGAACTACAACTCCAAAACCCAAGGTCAATGCCCACCAAACTCTTATAGCATTTTCTCTTGGTTATGGGAGTTCTGTGTGGGAAGTTTGTGTCTTTCTGTCATTCCTGCCAGGATACCTATGTTGTGTTCATGGAAACAGGCCCAGGTTTCACACCGAGTGTACAAATACATTGAAAAACATATTAACTATACGTATGACTGTGTTAGAGTGTCATTTTGTGTGTCTTTCTGCCATTCCTGCCAGGATATCTATGTTGTGTTCATGGAAACAGGCCCAGGTTTCACACTGAGTGTACAAATACATTGAAAAACATATTAACTATACGTATGACTGTGTTAGAGTGTCATTTTGTGTGTCTTTCTGCCATTCCTGCCAGGATATCTATGTTGTGTTCATGGAAACAGGCCCAGGTTTCACACTGAGTGTACAAAAACATTGAAAAACATATTAACTATATGTATGACTGTGTTAGAGTGTCATTTTGTGTGTCTTTCTGCCATTCCTGCCAGGATATCTATGTTGTGTTCATGGAAACAGGCCCAGGTTTCACGCTGAGTGTATAAATACATTTAAAACATATTAACTATATGTATGACTGTGTTAGAGTGTCATTTTGTGTGTCTTTCTGCCATTCCTGCCAAGATATCTATGTTGTGTTCATGGAAACAGGCCCAGGTTTCACACCAAGTGTACAAATACATTGAAAAACATATTAACTATACGTGTGACTGTGTTAGAGTGTCATTTTGTGTCATTTTGGTTGGTGGTGTGCCCCAGGATTTGGTAAACGTAAAAAGTGTGCCGCGGCTCTAAAAAGGTTGAGAAACACTGCCTTAGACCACCAAGCTGAACAGGAGTCAACACTGTGATGCGGTGATGTTAAAATATTTGAATAGCTGGCCACCTGCCGGGAGGGCTTTGATCATGTCTTCCTTCCGGGCAGAAGGGGGTTGGTTTGGATGGCTCTTGGGAGTCCCTTCCCACTCTAGGATTCTGTAGTAACTATTATTATAACTACATCTCATCGTTCTATTATTGCACGATACGTACTTTAAGAGTGTCACATGTTATGTTGTACCCCACCTCAAAGAAAAGGTAATAGTTTCCAAATAATAATAATTTCTAAATAATAATAATAATAACATATGACCGTAATCATGGTGACAGAGTCTCCTGGCCATCTCTCAGGAGGGCTTAGATTGTGTTCCAACCGTAGATAATTATTTTAATAACTAATTTGAATAATTAAGCAGCTAATATTTTTTAAATTATCATTATTATTATATTAATAACAACAACATTTGACAGTAATTATGATGAAGGGCTTTCTTCTCAGGAGGCATTTAAGGAGAGGCTGGATGGCCATCTGTCAGGAGGGCTTGATTGTGTTCAAACTGTAATAATTAGGAATTATTATCATATCATAATAATAATAATTGGCAGTAATTATGATGAGTTTCCTTCTCTTTGAAGAGAGCCTGGATGGCCATTCGTCAGGAGGGCTTAGATCAGGCCTGGGCAAACTTTGGCCTCGGGTGTTTGGACTTCCCACAATGCCTAACAGCCGGTAGGCTGTTGGGCATTGTGGGAGTTGTAGTCCAAAACACCTGGAGGGCCAAAGTTTGCCCAGGCCTGGCTTAGATTGTGTTTCAACTATAATAATTAGGCAGGTAATAATTTTTAAATTATCATTATTTAAATTATGAAATTATTATTTAAATTAAATTATTATTTAAATTATTCTATTATTATATAATGGTATAGTACAATATAGTAATATTTAATACTAATATTGTACTATGCTAATATAATATATTGTGTGTGTGTGTGTGTGTGTGTGTGTGTGTGTGTGTGTGTGTATGTATATATATATATATATATATATATATAAAAAATGTTGTAAGCTGCTCTAGAGACCCCTCCGGATTCTATTCTCTATACGCCATCGCACGGATGGCAGCTTGTTCACCTTAGCTTCTGAGGGCTCGCACTGAGACTCTAAACTATCTAGTCCGTGAGCTACTTTTTGCTGACGATGCTGCCCTTGTCGCCCATTCAGAAGCAGCCCTGCAGCGCCTCACATCCTGCTTTGCAACAGCTGCAGAGCTGTTTGGGCTGGAGTCAGCCTGAAGAAAACAGAAGTCCTCTACCAGCCCGCACCACAGGAAGAACACCACCATCCTCACGCCAGCATAGCACAACCTGCGCAGTCCTGCTCAGCAGTTCACCCTCCTGGGAAGCATCATCTTCAGACGCCAAGATTGACAAAGAGATCGATCACAGATTAGCAAAGGCATAGAGTGCATTCGAAGGGCTTCACAAAAGAGTCTGGAGCAAGCACCTGAGGCAAAGCCAAAATCAGTGTGTACGGAGCTATCGTACTGTCTATGGGTCTGAAACATGGGTCACCTATCGCCAACACCTACGACTCAACGCTCATCAGCGCTGTCTTTGCACAATCCTAAATATACACTGGACCGACTATGACGAATGTCGCTGTCCTGAGCAAGTAGGGACCACCAGCGTTGAGGCCATGCTATTGAGAACTCAGCTGTGCTGGGCAGGGCACGAGTTCTAGGATGGAGGACCACCGCCTCCCAAAGATACAGGCCACCTTATGGTGAACTCCGCAAGAGAGAGGCCCAAAAGAGATATATATGACTCCCTGAAAACAACATCTCAGGCTCGGCCAGTTTGATCACCAACAATGGTCCACGAGCTCCTTGGCAGAGTAGCTGGGGAAAAGGTGAACTGCCATGATCTCCCAAAATG